>JAQBSW010006623.1:0-47067 GCA_029291075.1 Eudiplozoon nipponicum | reverse complement strand
TATATATATATAAACATCATATTAAATTCCAATATAGAGAAAAGTGCCTGCGGTTAACCATGGATATACTCTATACGACAACTTAACTATGTATATATTATCTTATTCACTTCTTATATAAACATTTAAAGTACATAATAATAGGTATATTTATTATCAGGAAAAGAAAACGAATTAAACATTATTTACATTATTATATATCATATATCATTAGTAATTAGTTTTTCTTCCTAATTAGAAATATACTGTGTAATATTCGAAGGCAATGGGCGTAATAAAGAATATAAAGATGTATAAAAGCACATATAGAAATAAATGCAACCCACTAAAATTAATAAATTTCCATCTTGTGTATTTTACAACAAATTAAATGTATCAACGAACGAATTTAATTATTTATAAGCACACCATCTATCATATCGATATATAAATACGTGTAAAAACTACTGAATAATGTTTTAGAAAGATATAACGTTAGAAGGAAATACGACTTTTTTTATCGCTCTAGGCCATTTTCAATCAGTTAACAATAAACGGAGTCTCTTACTCAGGTTTACAATTAACTCCGTTTCATCCGCTTCTCAATTTCTAACCCAAGAATAGGTTTCATGAAATACTGAGCCTAATGAATTTTCTACCGATTTAACATTCATTGTATTATTGCCCAAATTTACTTCAAACGACTCTCTAATTTTACAGTTAAATACTGTTTGTTGCGAAGAACTAATATATATGCAAGTATGTATTAGGTGTTGCGAACCTAGTACAAATTAGTTCAGTTGTGACCAGAAGGATAAACCAAAGGCAGCATGAACGGAAAGTATAATCTCATGCACATTCGTTTCGTGCTTACTGGCGACTCATCAGTAGGAGCCGGTATTACGCCCTTTAACCATTATATATTTGGTCAAAGAATGTGTAATAATAGGACGGTACAATCTCTTAGACGAATGTGTAAACCTGCAATAGTGAAGCTAACATCATCTAAAGTCAACGGCAATGCGACTTCAACCCTAACTCACACTTTAATGTGAGTAAGCGTTGAAGTCGCATTGTTGTTGACTCTCTAATTTGTTTATTTCATATGTTGCGGTTGCATAACTCGATGCGTTTGCATCCATCCCAGTCTACTCCATGACATGTTTCCCTTAAATGCCCAGTTTGATTTGATCTTTTAATTTGCCCGTATTAGCATACCGTTTTGTGCTCCCTTGTACGAACCTATATCGGGCGCATAATTTTGCCTATATATCTGAGTTTGCAATTTGTGCAAGGTATCGCTTATACTCTTGATATATTGAGGGGATTATCAATTTAGTTAGGTAGTATATTTTCAATTGTAAGTGATTTTCTTAAAACTGTTTTTATATAGCATTAAGCTGATATTATTAAATTTTTTCTTATTTATTTTGTATTAGGTAATACCATAATTCTGCGCATTTCTGGTCCGTTTCATAGTTAACTTGGTTTTTTATATTAGCTTATACTCTTGATATATTGAGGGGATTATCAATTTAGTTAGGTAGTATATTTTCAATTGTAAGTGATTTTCTTAAAACTGTTTTTATATAGCATTAAGCTGATATTATTAAATTTTTTCTTATTTATTTTGTATTAGGTAATACCATAATTCTGCGCATTTCTGGTCCGTTTCATAGTTAATTTGGTTTTTTATATTAGCTTTAAACATCGACAAAGTCTCATTCTTTAACCTCTTTATTATAATTATCGGATAGCTCTTTATTTTGAGTATTTCTTATAATCGCATCAATTCTTTATCTTCATATATCAAATTCACTATTTAAGACTTAATATCATAGATTTAAGAATCCTTTTTTTATTCCATATGGGTGGATTGAGAAGAAATTAAGAAGGATTTCCTAGTAAGTATCTTTTCTAAAATTTTATCTTTCCAATTTTAGTCCATTTCAATTACTAATTCGGCTTCGATCTCTTCTCTTATGCACTAACACTAATTTGGACACATCCAATTCAAACCTAGTTTTATATTTATCTTGGCTGAACTAGGCAATCTTTACTGTTTCCGTAATTATCTCATTTTTAGGTACGTATTCGATGGAAATTATAGTGTTAAGTCCAAGATTTATAATCTGTTTCTAGTTATCTTTAAAATCCATTGAAGATGAATGAACCAAACGTTTAGAAATCAATTTGATTATTTCTTAAAGAGCGATGAATTCCCAGTTTAGCTAGATTCTTCTCTTGTCTCTGTGTAAATTAAAATAAAATTATTTCAATAGCATTACCTGTAAGCTCTTAAATATATTTAAAGTCCAACATGTTTAATTTTTCGAGTAATATAGATCTTATTTTAGTGTTATTTCTAATAAGTTCAAATTTTCGTTTACTTAGTTTATAATTCGATATTTATAATAACTGCAAGCAAAGCTCTTGCTTAAGGATATTTCCTACTTTATCCAACATGGATGAAAGTTTAAAACAAAAAATTCGGTTAAAAATTACATTTTTAGCATATTTTAATGAATGGTCTACATACAACATCAGAAATGTTTTAAAACCATCACTTTCCATAAGCAATAAACTACCTAGCCAAAAAGAAAAAGGAGAACTCTTCAATATATGAAGAGTATGCCGATACCTTTCAATGTCATCAAGCTCAAGAATAAAGACGAAACCATGTGCCTGATAAAGTTTCGTAGAGGGGAGCGCAAAAGAGCTTGCAAATACGGACACATTCATCAAATTGATTGAGATGAATTCAAACGCACTGCATGAAGCAATCGCAATAACTTAACTAGACTAATTAAGGATTCGGTATTACGCCCTTTAACAACTATATATTTGGTCAAAGAATGTGGAATCATAGGAATAGGAGATTGTACCGTCCTATTATTCCACATTCTTGACCAAAATATATAGTGGTTAAAGGGCGTAATACCGGCTCCTACTGATGAGTCGCCAGTAAGCACGAAACGAATGTGTATGAGATTATACTTTCCGTTCATGCTGCCTTTGGTTTATCCTTCTGGTCACAACTGAACTAATTTGTTACTAGGTTCGTAACACCTAATACATACTTTCATACATATTAGCTCTTCGCAACAAACAATATTTAACTGTAATTTAGGATTCGATTAAAATAAAATCGAGCATAATGTAAAGAATGTAACATCGGTAGAAAAGTACATGGGCTCAATATTTGAGATTGCACAACCTGAAGCAGATGAACCGCAGTTTATTACAATCCTCCGTATGAGAACCTGATTATTGGAAACTGATTGAAAATGATCTCTATAACAGTTAAATACTGTTTGTTGCAGAGAACTAATATATATGCAAATACGTATTAGGTGTTGCAAAACTAGTAACAAATTAGTTCAGTTGTGAGCAGAAGGATAAACCAAAGACATTATGAACCGATACCAATATTCTAGTACCCAAACGTTACATAGTACTAACATTATGGTTTCCAAGTCGGTACATGGTATTAACATGATGTATGTAATAGTACACCGAAATTGGGAATTACCACTATTTCTGAAAACCTCTTACTCGAGTAAATCCATACACTCTAGCCTTGATCGATATCAGTTATGACATTTCGCGGTAAGCATGACATAATTCAATTCAATATATAACAGTTAAATAATGTTTGTTGCAGAGAACTAATATATATGCGAGTATGTATTAGGTGTTGCGAACCTAGTAACAAATTAGTTCAGTTGTGACCAGAAGGATAAATCAAACACAGCATGAACAGAATGTATAACCTCATGCAAATTCGTTTCGTGCTTACTGGCGACTCATCAGTAGGAGCTGGTTTTACTCCCTTTAACCACCATATATTTGGGTGAGGAATGCAGGATAATAAGATGATACAATCTCCTAGACGAATGTGTAAACCTGCAGTAGATTAGCTAACATCGTATAGTCTCGACAATGCGACTTCAACGCCAACTCAACCTATATAATATATATACCGAGTCTGTAAAGGATACTAACACTATGACTATTGTGCTAGTAACCGATTCTAATATTATAGCACCCGAAAGGTACATGGTACTAACACTATGGTTTCCAAGTCGGTACATGGTACTAACATTATGGATATCAATGTATGCTATAGTACACCGAAATTGAGAATTACAACTATTTCTGAACACCTGTTACACCAGTAAATCCATATACTCTGGCATTCATTGATATCAGTTATCACATTTCGCGGTAAGCACTACATCATCCAATTCAATATATAACAGTTAAATACTGTTTGTTGTGGAGAGCTAATATATATGCAAGTATGTATTAGGTGTTGCGTACCTAGTAAGCCCAGTAAGCACGACACGAATGTGCATGAGATTATACTCTCCGTTCATGCTGTCTTTGGTTTATCCTTGTGGACATAACTGAAGAAATTTTTACTAGTTTCGCAACACCTAAAACATACTTGAGAAGGATCTAGTACGATATAATTTCCTATTTCCTTCTATTCTTCTCTTTCTCAATAACATTATTCAGTAGATTGTACAGAGATTAATTAATTGATATGATAGACGGTGTGCTTATAAATAATTAAATACTAACACTAATTTATTTACTATAAATATCGTGAAATATATAAAGTTAAAATTTATATATATAGATCGATAGATAGATATAAAGATTATTATGTATGAATATATATTTCTATATTCTATGTAGATATATATTAACATATATATATATATTTATAGATACATATAAATATATATTAAACTGTGTATAAATGAATAATATATATAGATCCTATATATATATATTAGCATATATGGTGTTTATATATATCATATATACGAGGGATTTGTTATATAATTATATAATATGTGGTATATAAACTTTATGCTAATAAAAAAATTATATCAAAATTTAAAAATAGTATTATATACATTATATATATATATATATATAAATATATATATATATAACAATACAATATAAATATTGTTAATAGACCATATTGTGATTAGAGACATTTGGCTCCCACTTTTTCTTATATTATATGTATGAAAAAATATTTATAAGTTCGATAAACGTCGATATATATGTTTCGTATACATTTTTGTGAGATGCGGTCATGGATATATAGTAAATCACACATTTGTTATAGCTATTTATAAATATGCATAATTATGTATGAGTTTTGCATGAATATATTTGCATTTTATAAATTTATTTAAGGTTTACAAGATATAGTTACACTTTATATATATATATATATATATATATATATATACAATAATTTTTATTATTTATGTAGACATACTTTTATATATATATATATATATATATATATATATATATATATATTTATAGTTATTTTAGGCCTTTTTTGTAGGCTGCATGTAATTTGCCCATACTGTCTCTTCCTTTCTTTCTTCATTTAGTCTTAACCTAAGCGTCGCTCTGGCATTCACTCTCTGTCTATCGGAGTAATTTGCTGTGTTTTTATTATAATCAAGGTTGCGATCTTGATTTAAGCATCTGACCCATTAATTACTTACATAATTCAGTATAAACTGAGAATTGTATAGTGTAGACAAGGCGATTCATTCAAGGGACCGGCGTCGTCCTTATTGGGAACTCATCATGTACTGGCCAGAAGTTGCCGTGGACAGGGCTGCAACCTGAGCACGTCTGCTTTGGAAGTTGGTGCTCTAATCACTGAGCCACCCTGCCGCACACTACACTACACACAATTTTCCGCACACTAAATGAGATTATGTATATTGGGAATTTGAGATAGCTGCAATTGTACTGAGGTAAGGTTTGGGCAGCCATTTTTTATATATATAGTTGTTGAGTGGGGTTTTTAATGTGTTTCATGCATATGCATAAATAAGAATCAAATCTTGGCAGCGGCGATTCCTTACAACTGCAAGGTGAGTGCCAATAAGAGCGACATCGATTTAATTTATAAATTTAATTTGCCGTCTTCGGTAATATTTATTTAATATCGAATACATATATAATGATAAACTGCCAAAAAATAATTAAAATGTTTGCTATAGTATTAAGGTTACACAAGATATAAAAAACAATCTATAAACTATGTCATAGTAATTTTCTCATCATATAATTATTCAGTTATAGCACTAAAAGCTGGGTTCTGTAATTAAGTCCACAACAATATTGCTTTTAGCAATAGAGCTTTTTCAATAGAACATTGAACTTTTAAATATTGTGCCGTTTTAAATTTAAGATTAACAATTTTCGTCGTGTTTCTTAGCCATGTGACAAAAGTTTGTACAATTTTCTACCACCATGTTCGAATATATTTCCCCATCTTCTATTACACTCTAGTCAAGACTCTAAACTTGATACGGCAGTGTCATCTTATAAATGTAAATTGTTTAACAATAACAGTTTAGTAGATTTAGTAAGCAATATGGCTTCCCATTATTTTTCACTACATAAAAAAGTCCATACTGCTGCTGACATAAAAAGAATGAGAAATCATTTTCCTCAGATACCAATATTCAGTATCCAAAACTACGGCATTCATGAATTGTATTGACAATTAGATGTTAAATCCTGTCATAATAATTGCATGCATTAACCTTTTTTTCTATTGGAACGATTGTCTATCGTAAAACGAAAGGTCGAAGTTGTCCAAATATATCTTTCTTATGAGTGACACATTTGATAAACTGAAGGAAAGGTTAGCAAAACATAACTGTAAGACTTTATATAATTGCATCTAAAGCTATTTTATGTCATCGTTAGTTTTAACAACTATATATATGTATTTATATATATATATATATATATATATATATATATATACACATATATATATATATAATGGTCATGCGTATTTTGTTGTAATGTGATGTTTGAGATCTGGTTGTTCGCGTATTGATAAAATGATTTTCGCTAGGATTACTTTTTGTTGGCTTCTGAGTATACGAACGATATTTCTCCGTGTATTGTCTTTGAAGTTCATTAAAAATAGCCTTGTATCGTCGAGAAAATTAGCTATTTCGGAGCATATTTTTTAAACGGGGCACTCAGACAATCTTATGATTCTCAAAGATATACACAAAGCAAAGCCAGGTAGACTATAATGTATTTACGAACCCATTATAAAATAAAAACAAACACTCGGCTAAAGTACTCAAATCTTCCTCCAACATGATACCCTAATCGCCCAATCACAAATCACGCAAACTAACCAATATTTTTCTTGCATCCAGGCGAGTCAAATCAACCCTTTGATTATCATCAATAATCATTTGGTCTGATTTGCAGCAATCTGACGTAAAATAACTTCTTACAAGATATCATTGACGGTTACAGAAAGTGCACAGCAAAATGAAAGATCAACACTGCTATTTGCAGACAAAGCACTATTAGCAGGCTAACGAAATAAAACTCTTGAATAATACGATACGAACGAAACATGCGGAAAAATACATTCGTACGCGCTTTGGCCAACGAGGCGAAAGACATTTCAAAATTCGTCTATCAATTCAGGAATGACCAGAATCAAACATCATTTTGGAAAACAATAAGAATGACTCCTACACATCCACAGGCATATCCACACACACTGAAAATTCAGCACGCAATAAACCAAGAACAAAATATAGAAAGAAAAAATTAAAATCTGACTAGTTCAGATCCTTTAATGAAGTGAAAGCCTCCAGCGTATAAACATAAAAGATTTCAATTCGCATTTTAAGGTATGAAAATAATCTAGCCATTACCTACAATAAGCTAATACTTACAATTTTTTTCTGTAGTCGTCTATTGCGGGACAATTTGATAGCACCCATATGTCGGTAAATTTTTTATTTCTTTACATTTCCAGGTGCACAACTTGTCTTTTGCATTGATTGTTGGATTCTAACAGGTACTGTCACTCTGAAGCCGTCCACACATACATTGTCCAAAAATGCTGCAGAACCAAGTTTTTCCGAATTTTTCCATAATTTTCAGAACTCCATTTCCAGTTCCATCTCCAATACCAGAAAAAACTTGTGATAAAACTGATATCCACCATTCAAGGCAGATCTATTTATATCTATCTTACTAACTTTATTATTTCTGTCAGCCTTAATATACCGTCTAAATAATTATCATATTATGCATACATGTATACAGGACAATACATACACACAACCTATACATATACATTTATGTGTGTGTGTGTACTCTAATCTAAATTGCCGTTTATGGAATAAATAGAAGCAAACCGTATGGAATGACATACACACCTATCCGTGATGTCAGATTTTCTAATTATTTTTTCAGGCGCATAGAGGGATCAAACAAATTTTTGTTTTCATTTTATCGCAGTAATCCTCAATTCTCGTTTTCCATAACCTCAACCCGTATTCAATGGGTTATAGATTGATTGAGACTAGTAAAACTGTTAAAAGAGTATATTATTACTCTAATGTTTGGACAAGACCGAATATGAAACCTACGATTACGAATGGTATATATAAATTCATTTTTTCTCATATCTTATATAAATATAATCTCCCATTTAATATCTATGTTCAAACCATATATATATATATATCCTTGTATGTATAAATGTACATATAAACAACAAGGTGGGTTCATACGATTAATCATGTGTATATAATATGTCTGCAATAACAATATTTATTCAGTTATCTATTTACTTATTTATATTTATTATTGCCCACATCTTCCATATAAATATGCACTCACATATAAGTCTACGCGTTATAGTTTATACATATCTCAATAATCCTATACGCAAACATGTTAGTTCTCCCCACCTCTTGTGCAATTATCTGAATATCCATCCGTATATGTATGTGCACATACCATATATAATAGGAATATCATATAAGCAATAATATAAGGTCCTCAAGTGGACCCCATTCATAATGAATGAAGTATATAAGCCAAATACATATTTGACAACCCTGACGATTGAACTAGAATTAAATGTACGCCAAGATTGGAAAATCCAGAATAACTTGGTACAAAAGTATTTTCGGAAAACATATTTGTGGGCAGTTTCAGAGTGACAGAACCAATGAGAACCCATCAATCAATGCAAAAGATAAGCTATGCACATGAATATGTAAAGGAATGTCGATTTTAACTAACTATGAGCGTTGTGCAAATACGAATGTCGCTTAAACAAATAACTTGTTATAAAATGTTTTTTCTAGTCCCAATAAAAGATGGGTATTATTTAAAAGCAATGTATCGTATATGAAATATATATTTACCTATATATGTATGCATATATATATATATGTGTGTGTATATAATGATTGAATTTTATTATTTGCATTGCCAGTTTACAGAAAAAATCTGTAGGATAGAAAATGCAAATCATCAAGTTACCAACTTCTTTCATTTTTGGCACTCACTCAGTATTTCCGTTGTTACTTTATATGATATAAAGCCATTTAACTAATCCACAACACAACTCAAACTCATTGTACCCTTCCTGTGTGCAAAAACAAAAAGAAATTTTATCAGATATAAGAAAATTTTCTTTCTCATGGTCTTCTCAAATATCTACTCATGAACATATTTTTATATATAAATTGGAAAGCAAATCAAGATAGAAATATGTGAACAAAGAGAGTGTGAAAAATAGAAACCAATCAAATTGTGTGCGTCACATCCAGTTCAAGCTCAATGCTTGTACGTGCTTCTTCTGCTTACATAAATCCGGCTGCAATTTGTTTATCCATAAGGCTTCGTATGTGGCTAGCTCCCTTTTGTTTTTGCATTTAGTAATTACTTTGAATGCTACGTCTGGAGAACATACGTGCGATGTTTCGATGATGTGTTGCGCAATAGCAGACGTGTATTCACCATTTGATTTAAAACAGGCGTTCAAGTTGCAATGTTCTCTCATTCGAGTAATTAACCGTCTGGTCGATCGGCCTACGTAAGTTGATCGACAACTTGCGCATGTATATTGGTAAATAATATTTGATATCGACATTAACGGCTGTTTCTCTTTGATTGCTGGTAAAGGCAAGTGTGTTACCCTAAATAACACTAATAGTTTGGCTGCATTAAATGTGCGTGCTAATGCTGCTTAAACTTTCTTTTGTGCCATTCGGGAAACTGCATCCCCCTTAAATGGGATGTTTAGGTAGACGGTTTTATTTTCTGGCCCATAGTACGTCTGTTTCTGGTTAACTCCCCTTTTAATAATTGATTCAATTAATTGTCTGGGATAGCCATTAAACATTAAATCGTTAATTGCTTTATTATATTCATTTTCTTTAGAATCTTGACTAACCAACCTGTCAATTCTTGAAAAGCAACCACGAACTGTTGATAATTTATATTGAAATGGCACAAAACTGCTGTAATGCAAATACTGTGCAGACCATGTTGGTTTATGGTAAATTGTTCTGTTTAATTTACCATTAGTTTCTTTCTTTAATAGTACATCTAGGAAAGGGAGACAGTCATCTTTCTCGTGCTCTGACGTGAAGCCGATATTCTTATGTGCTTTGTTGAAACTTTGAAGCAATGTTCGTGATTGCGACCTGTTCTTAAGTACAAGAAATATATCATCCACGTACCGTATATATTGAGCACATTTACTTATGTCACTCTTTAATGATGTATTTTCTAGGTGCCCTAGAAAAATCTCAGCCAACACTGGAGATAAGAGGCTTCCCATTGCGACACCATCAGTCTGTTTGTAGATTTTTCCATTAAAAAGAAATCGTACCTCTTTCGTGCATAATAAGATAAGCTTGCGTAGAGTTTGACCTGGCACCGGAGATGGTAATATATTGTGTTCTACCGCTCTGACTATAATGTCAATGGTTTCATCAATTGGAACATTTGTAAACAAAGACATAGCATCAAAAGATACCATAATCTTGTTTCTAACATTTATATCTTGAATTTTGTTTACAAACTGAAACGAATCGGCAACCGAATGATTACCTAGTAGTTTACGTAATGGTTCAAGTAAACGAACTAGCCATTTAGCTAGTGCATGAAACGGAGAATTTACCATTGATAAAATTGGCCTCATAGGACAACCTCTTTTGTCTGTTTTTGGCAATCCGTACATTATTGGTGTAGATGATCCAACTGGCTTGAGCTTCTGAGCAGTGGCCTCATCAATAAAACCAGCATCTGTCAAAATCTTAATTTCATTTATTACTTTGCGCTCCACCTTGTCTATTTCATCTGATTTATCGTCTAGACGTGTGAATTTTGTATTGTCATTTAACAAATTTTCCATCTTTTGTACGTAGTCAGATTTGTCCATTATAACTGCGCTCTTTCCTTTATCAGCACGTAGTATTTTGATTTCTGCATTTCTTCTGATATTTCTAAGTGCATTTAGATGCTGCTTTGTCAACGCATGCTGGTCTACGCATTTAGACGATTTCAGGTGTGAAGCCTGATCAACTAGTGTAGCCTTGAACCATTTTTTATAATCAATACTAGTAGGCTCCAAGTCAGCTGTTTGTTCAAATAACAATTCAAATGCTGCCTCAAAATCAACATCGCATTTATTAGAAGGATGTATTCCATAATTTCGGCCCATCGATAGTGCCTCCATTGTTAGCTGATCGATTGGCACTTTTGATAAGTTAAGCACACGCTTATCAAGATCGGTCGGTATTAAATCACACAAAACTCCAGGTTTTACATCTTTTTCCAATTTGTTCAAAATTCTTGCTTTATCTTTCCTCATAACTGTCGGCAAAAACATCAAAAATTTCATTCTTGCAAAAAGACTTAGTTCATCTAATACACAAGATACACACCCAATTCTTGCCTGTAGCACTGCTTCATCTTCTTTCAACTGCTCAATTTTAGAATACGCCAACCTTGTAAGATTTCTTCGGTTGACTCGTAGTTTTGACTTTCGTAAACTGCGTACCAAATCACCTGGGAACCGTAATTGTTTAATACACTGATAATAATGTTTTTTCCACAATGTGCGTTCTTTGCGCTCTACACTTTAACGTCACTAGTTCATCTAGTTTTCTGAAAGATTCTTTTGAAATGCGAGCTTTAATAAAATTCATTGTACCCTTCTTGTGTGCAAAAACAAAAAGAAATTTTATCAGATATAAGAAAATTTTCTTTCTCATGGTCTTCTCAAATATCTACTCATGAACATATCTTTATATATAAATTGGAAAGCAAAACAAGATAGAAATATGTGAACAAAGAGAGTGTGAAAAATAGAAACCAATCAAATTGCGTGCGTCACATCCAGTTCAAGCTCAATGCTTGTACGGGCTTCTTCTGCTTGCATAAATCCGGCCGCAATTTGTTTATCCATAAGGCTTCGTATGTGGCTAGCTCCCTTTTGTTTTTGCATTTAGTAATTACTTTGAATGCTACGTCTGGAGAACATACGTGCGATGTTTCGATGATGTGTTGCGCAATAGTAGACGTGTATTCACCATTTGATTTAAAACTCAAACTCTTTAATACAGCCAATATTCAGTGTTATACAACAATTATGCAAATAAACGTACATTGGTTGCGCGGGCGATGATAAAAATTAATTACATCAAGGATATTATCTTGATATAAACGCCTACTACATTATGCATATACATTTGTCAGTAAAAACTAGGCATTGTACAATGTAGAAAAGGCAATTCCTTCAATAGACTTGTTTTGTCCTTATTGGGATCTCTTCACTTAATGTCCAGAATTTACCGCAGACAGGGCTCGAATCTGGGCATGTCTGCTTCGGAATCTTGCGCTTTAAACACTAAGTCACACCACCGCTCGCTTCACAAACATTTCTGTTATATACTGAATAATGTTTCTCGGTTATACTTTCATTTATGTGGAGCTCATACGAAATACTTTTAGACCCTAAGTTCCAGCTAACCATCCTCAGTACGTCGTTATTGAACGGACATGGGGAAGTGCTATTGAAATGATCATTTATACAATTAAACAACCAGTGGTCGGTCAGGCCGTGTTAACAATTATTTTGCTGAAGGTGATGATCTTGATATAAAACCTGACGAGTTATTTACATTCATTTTTAAGTATAGATATAGTATTGTTTAGTGTAGAAAAGGCAATTCCTCCAGTAGGGCGGATTCGTCTTGGTTGGGAACACATCACGTGATGTCAAAAATGTGCCGCGAACAACAATTTGTTTTTAGGTCAGTTTTTCCATCAGACGACATTGCTTTCCATCTAACTGGATAATTTTTGAGAATGGAACATGTCCCGTACAAATCTTGGAATTAAAAATTTTGACTCGTTCTGGAATATTTTTAATGCAGGAATAAACCGGTTTAAGCAGTGAATTTTATATATTTTACTATGCTATAGCTATTTGATACGAATAAATTCGTCATAATAAAAAGATTCTATTAAAACTTAGCTTTATATATACAGCAAAAATTGAAGATATATATATATATATATATATATATATATATATATATATATATATCCAGATTTCTACTAAGAGGTGCCTAATTATAACGGAGAGATTCCAATAGATAAATCACGTCACCACCTTCTGGTAAGTTTATATCATACTACAAAGTTCCATGTAATTATATTACATATACATATAACGGAAGAATTTTATTATTTTATGTTGACGATATAAATTATTCATCACTTAAAACATGAAATACATTTCATTAGTAACAATCTTTTGTCCCCATCAATAATTCCCAGTAGTTACCCGTATTACCGCGGCCAGGATTTGAAATCAGGAACTATTGGTTCGGGGTGTTGAATCTCATCCTGTTCGCTCAGAAGCTACATGTTACATGCAATTTTCAGTAATTTACTATAGATTTTTCTAACCAGGGAGAATAATGTTTAGAATATTCCAACGGATTTTGGAGGTCACTGTTGCGAGAAATTGCTTGAAACTTTAAATTTTACTCAAAATTTTGCTTTATGGTCAGTAATTCCGTCTGTTGGGTCCTTATAGTAAAGATGTTATAAAATGCCAATTCCAAGGTGTAATAAAAGGATCAATTTATTAACATGTTTATATTTATATATAAAGTCGAAACTACGCGTAGGTTCAAAGATTAAATTCACCAAAAATATCGGTTTTTTGTTCTCAATCGACGCTTATTTATGGCTTGTATATTAGGTCAAAAACTATATCCAGAAAGTTATACTTTATTGAACGACTACTCAACTAAGTTTCAATAAATTAAGGGCTTTGGTGTTACTTTGTATTAGTTGCAAAGCTCTGAAAAAAATTATCAGCGATATAAACCCAAGGCGCGGTAAGTATATCAATTACAGATCAATACTCAATAATAACTAAACTGAGCTAGTTGATCATATTTGTTTACAATTAAATACTATGTTTGTTTATACAGAATACCACTCCGTCTCCCTCTATATTTTTATAGATGCATATATATGTGTGTAAATATATATATATATATATATATATATATATATTTAAATAATTTTGTTTGTATGTAGATGTATGTGTGTGGTACATAGATACCTCTCTGAATTAAAATGTATAATCTTTATTATATCTTAATGTTAAGACATGCAACTTCAGAAGTAATTTGATTTTTTGTAATTGAGATGTACTTCAAGATCCGTCCGATAGAAATGTTGACAAAATTTGATCTATACCCTGTTAAACATTTTACTCAAAATGCTTTAGATAAAAACGTTATTTTCGTGGTTTGCGAAATTGTATTTTTATGATCATAAACTTTTATCCATGAAATTATATTTATCAGGCTGTTTATGTTTTCATAGATTAATGGAATTGTTCAACTGTATAACTATATCATATCTAGTTTAATACAAAGAATAAGCCGATAGCTATTCTCCATAGGTGCATTCAGACTTCTAAACATATTTTTATCAATTTTGTTTTTTTGGCACACAAAAAAATCATGTTTTCCATTCATACCTGAAAATTGTGTTTTTGAATTTCTCAGCCTATAGACATTTTCCATTGAATGAATGAAATAACATTTCTTAAAACAAGCAGCATTGTTTTCGCTTATTAATCTTACTTATGTCAAATTGAATATGCTTATTTACTATAAATTATTATTTAAAACATTACGATTCCAGCAATTCGAGCTAAAGAAAAAATGTGAATACTATGAATATTTATGCGCATTGAATTGCAATGAATACAGCTTGAGTATTTTATGCATCCAATCTTATTTAAACACGATTGTAGTTTAGCAACCAAAACCGCTTAATAATTTGTTCAATCCTTGATAGATAATTTGCCTATTAAGTTCTTTAAGGCATTTCTGGTAGGCATACGTTTTATATCTAATTAATAGTCTGACGGGCTTAAATATATTTTCTCAACACACATTTTTCAGTCGTTCCTTGATAGTGATCGTGGTAGCTCAAAACGCATTAGTGCGTGCGACTGACGGTAGTTTTGCTATGTTGTACGCATCCACCAGTACCAGTCAAGTACAATGTAATGGATACTACTTGAGGTAAAAGCCGCGTAACTAATTTTGCTTTCCATATATGCATTGCTGTATGACTCTCGCAAGTCAGCTTGCTGTCGTGATGATTATAGAAGGTCGAAACGTGTCATTACGTGTGACTGACGGTAGTTTTGCTCTGTTTTTCCACGACCGGTTAAATCCAATAGGATTTGCGTTTACTTCAAGCTTGCAATTTTTTTATTTTAAGCATTTATACGATTGTTTAATTAGGCCGTCAATAAACAGGCAGAGCAGGAATTCCTAGATGTAAGCGTGTTTTATATCGACCGGTGCATACACCGAAATATTTGCACGTAGGCTAACCAGATAATTTCTTTTAGTTCAGAATTCATAGCTTTGAATGGAAAATCTATAAGGTATATTTAATTAATTAACTAAAGCCAAAATATTGTAGACTGGGTAAGAAGGCACAACCAAAATTTGTAGCATTTACGGAAATGTGACTTAAAATGCCTGTGTTGAAAACCAGGCAAATATTTAGACGTTTCCCTAAGCAATTCTTTCTCACAAATTACACTTTGTTGGTTCTTCAAATCCTGATTATATTACTGTAATTAGCAAAGCTATTTATTTTCTTCCATTATATGAAAAGTAATGTAAATTTTACATGGGATCTCATTTTAAAATAATTAAGTTCACTTCATTTAAAGTAAAAAACAATTTCATACATTAAAGAAAGTAGAGTTTCTATGTAAGACTTTGTTTTTTCTGATTAAATTTATAATATAAGTTTTCATATTTGTTATTCAAATAATGTGCCCGTTGAGTACACTTCACAGATACATTTTGACTATTCTCATTTAATGTATAATTTAAATAGTGAGAGAACAAATGTCAGCTGTAAACGAACGCAGCCTATGTTCAGACCTAGATAGATTTAAAACAGAAATATGAACTAAAAAATGTATTAGAAAGACATGTAAGTGTTCTGTTACCTATAGATAAGGGTTTTGCTATGTTATTAGTGTACCATTCGCATGACCCAACTGATATTGGTATCTTATTCCAATAGGTGTATTTTTCCGAAGTAAATTAAGTCTCTGAAGTATAATTTTGTTATCTGATTCTGTATCTAGTAATATCTACAATCTATTTAATCATAAATTATGCCAGAATCTGTTTATTGCATCGTGTTTGGATGCCAATTCAGAGATTTTGAGCTAGCATTCAAGTTTGACCAATATCCTTCTAAAGGTAAATCAGCCTTCTCACATATATATTTTTTATGTTCTAACAGCATCTACAAATATATATATATATATATATATATATATATATATATATATGTCTGTGTATGTAGAATTTCACCACATTTGCATAAGTTATAAATTAAACAATCATTGATTGCGCGCGAATCAACATTAATTATTTCAACCAGGTTTGCAAGCTTGAAATGGACACTAATCCAATTGTATATAACTAGTCGCATAACATAGAAGCAATACTGTCATTCACAGGTACTGAAGCGTGTCGACCTTCTAGGGTCATCTGCAGAGTAGGAAGAAGAACTAACTATCTAGAATTAAAGCAGAATGCGTATAAAAGGAATATATAATTAGATATGTGGCTCTAACCTCCAGCATTACCGCAGGCATAGTACCTGACAGGAAATTTATTTGCGAAATTTGTATGCCGTCACGAACATGAGCCTTTTAGTTGGTATATATATATATATATATATATATATATATATATATATATATATATATATATATATATATATATATACTAGATATATAATTTGATAACAATCGAATGCATTGGTAGCGATAACAATTATTTAAAACAAGCTTTCGAATGCAAAATAAAGGCCAATCTTATATATTTTAACTAGTCGTACAACGTAGCTAAACGAATTCATTTTTTCAGTTTCAATTCTGCTTTAAGACACGCGTTGAATTAAGAAAGGAAACCCACTGCTTTTGGTTACGGATTGTAATGCAAATATGAGCTTTTCTATTAGATAATTGAATATAAACGTCTGTTGCTTGTAAATTTTGACAATATTGTTGTTGTAAATCTGCATGTCATAAATTTATTTTCCAATAGATTTTATCACCACATAAAAACAGAAACACTTTCTCTGCCTTATGATAAATTTTAAATGCTTTTCAGAAGATAAGGATCTCTCTGCAAGATAGCGACGTATTTTCCTTCCATTATGGCAATCTGGTTAAGTTGTTTAAGTGCCTGTTTTTTTAAAATTTAGATCAATTATTACTTGAGAAAGAGCTGCTTCAATTATATTAATAACACCGTCACCATTTTTGGCATAAAAAAATTTCATTTAATAAATCTATCACTACCTATAATAACTATTTTCATGTATCAGCACACTGATAAAACTTTAGAAGGTTTAAATAAAAATTATCCAAAAAATCAAGAATTAACAAAATATGGCTTTCTTCGGTTTAATATAGATAATAATTCAGTATGTCAGCTTCGCTAGCCAATCTCGTTTATTTTTCCATTTTCTACTGTTTCTTTTATTATATTAGTTCTGAAATAAATCGTATATCAAAACATAAATTTAATGGCCATTTATAGTTAAAATTCAACTCTACCAAATTACCTAGTACGTGGTGTAATATTTTTGTACGACAAGAGGAATGAAGTCGCAAAAACACATACATTATGCAACTATGTTCATTTAAATATCACTTACTAATGTAACGTTTTATCTGTTCTATAATGAGTGATTGGGTATAGTTAGTTGGAACTTTGGGTATAAATGAACGCCATATGAGCCGCATCTAAAAATAAAAAAGACTAACCGATTTGCATTAGCTAGTATATAACTTAAAATTGTGTGTAGTGTGCGACAGGGTGGCTCGGTAATTAGAGCACCAGATTCCGAAGCAGACGCGCCTGGGTTTGAGCCCTGTCCGTGGCAAATTCTCGCCGTTACGTGATTAATTCCCAATACGCAAGAAGCCGGTCTACTGAATGAATTGTCTTGTCCACATTATACATTACTTATTTTATACTGATAAATGCATGTACATAATGGTTCAGGTGTTTATATCAAGATCGCAACCTTGATTAAAATGTAATGAAAAAGAAGTGTGAAATTTACATGCTAAGGCGTGCAAACAAACACTCACAAACCAACTGATTCTCTTGTTATAATCGATTGATGTACATAATTCTTTTAAATTTGATGAATGCACGTTTATATAATTAAACAAGCATTGTTTGCGTGGGCGGTGATAACAATTATTGTAATCAAGGTTGCGATCTTGATATAAACACCTGACCCTTTATGCGTATACATTGAACTCATGACGTACAGAGCAGAATATGCCGCGGAAAGGACTCACACCTTGGCACGCCTGTCCGCCGCAAATTTCGGAAAGTATGTGATGAGTTCTCAATAAGGACGAAACCAATCTACTGGATGAATTGCCTTTTAAACACTTTACAATGTTTAGTTTATACTGGCAAATGTATATGCATAAAGGGTCAGGTGTTTTATCCAGATTGCTAACCTGATTATAAAAACTGTAGATGAAAGATTTTGCAAATAAAATATTGTGCTGTCCATTACTATTTTTGTGCTTTGCAATTAAAATCAACTGAAAATTCGCGAGTTTCGAGTTCATCGCTTTTCCGAGGTATATTTAGTTTAAAATGATCCTGAATTCGCTTTTATAGTAAACAGCCATTGATTTCTACATAGCGCATTGAGCAGCTTTTGCGTTTATTTAAATAAACGATGTTGGATTTTCAAATCGTGAGATGCTTATTTTTTATATTAATGTTTAAAAAGCGTTTTTTGTATAAAATACATCAGTTGTGAATTAGGCATCCAAGAAGTCACTGTTTTTTTAATTCCCCGGAGAATTATTTTGACTGGCTTGTCCTGTTTAAAAGGTATTATAACATATATATAATCTTTTGGTTGGATGCGGCTTTATTGTTTTTTATAGCTGTTTATACATAGTAATAATCTGGTTATGTAAAACATACTAACTCATTTTGTCAAAAAAATGCATCTGCCACAAACAATAAATATATTGTTGCTCAGCTTGATTTTATTTAAACTAAATATACCTTTCATATAAATATCCCGTATATATCTTTAACGATTAAACTTCCAGGAATGAACTTTATCGATTTCCATTTTGGGCATGTTTTAGGTTTTTCTGGTTGTATAATGGACATCGTTGAAACTAGACCGGCTGAATTGCCGGTATCCTAGCTAAAACAAAATTTTCAAAAGGTTTATCGCTAGTTTAGAATCCGTTTCCAATTAAAAGGGCTATTCAGTCATCAAAATCCGTTTCGTGCTTACTGGCGACTCATCAGTAGGAGTCAGTATTACGCCCTACAGATGAGTCACCAGTAAGCAAAAATGAATGTGCATGAGATTATACTTTGCGTTCATGCTGCCTTTGGTTTATCCTTCTGTTCACAACTGAACCAATATTGTTACTAGGTTCGGAAACACCTAATACAAACTTGTATATATATATATATATATATATATATATATATATATATATATATATATATATATATATATATATATATATATATATATATATATATATATATATATATATATATATATACATATATATATTAGTTCTCCGCAACACGAACAGTATTTAACTGTTATACATTGTCATCTGTCATTGAACAAGTTGTTCAATGGAAGTTCTTGTGTTTTTTTAAAGAATACGAATAATTTTGCATATTATGGCAAATGTGATCAAATACGGGAAGAAATTTTTAATCTGAAATGAACAATAAGCACTTTTTGCACTTATATTTATTTCGAGACTACCAAGTTAACACGAAGTCCATAGATGGTTGTCTAATTAAATTTTGCAATTGCTATTAAACAATTTTCAATAATTTATATAATTTAGCGATCACTGGTCGAGCAGGCGTTGGTTATATTCGTAAGTATAAACTGCGCACTGAATTGCCTTTTCTACATTATACAATGCTTAGTTTATACTGATGAATAAGTGTATAGAATGAGATTTTTGTTTATATCAAGATGGCAGAATTGTTTTAATTAAACTTAGATCATCATTATCATAATTATATAATGCTTGCTATCATATGCGAAACAAAAATATTTCGTTGAATAAGCGTAATTGCTTCAGAGTATCCATTGTTTTCTTTCTTGGGTAGTAGATTTGCACTATCAGTTTCATAAAGATCGTGACGGAGGGATGATCATTCGTCCCTTTCCTCCGAAGGCATCACCATTATTCATACTAGCCAGTGGAAATAAGGCAAGATCTAATCCTTGTTTAAGCCATGTATTGGAATAGGGGATGTTTATTTTTTGACAATAAGTTTATACATGATTTCAGAATACGATTTGTGCACTAAAACTCAGAGATCGATTGATTGGTCGTTAGATGGCATTTTAAGGCTCACAAATATGCAAATTTTAGTTCTAGAGAGAAGTTGGTAGCTGCTTTGAGTGTTCCGACGAACATGATTAAATATCCAGAAACCACTTTCTTGGCAAAATAGAAGAATAAACGCAAGATCATAAATTGAAATCACCTGATTATTATTAAATTAGATTGTTATAACTTTTTGCTACAATGAAAACGCAGTTTTTAAACGTCATGGCTAAACAAAAAGACGGAATTTTTCGTTAAAAATATAAGGAGATAAGATACGGTGCATTTAAAACTTTCGAATTCCACTAATCATAATAATGTCGAGTCCAAAACCTATGATTGAGCCATTAACCTTTTGGCATAGTACGCTTTAACATAAATAGAAAGTATTAGGCAATCTATTGAATATAACATGATCATAAATCGTTTATCTGTTAAGTTAGCCCTTTTTAAAGATTTATTTACATACTTTTGTTCACATTGTACATAAACAGATTCCGTAATGCCAAATGCATTCTTATAATGTTTCTCAATGCCTTAGATGGCAATTGCCAATTTCGCTTTACAAAATCGGGGCTATGAAAGTTATAGTCATCCTTTGGCGCCGGGACACAATAAGGCATAGAACTATAACTTTAGACAATGTAAAGTTGGATTCCCCTAAAGTTGTCCTCATCTGATAAAAAGAATCTTCGATTAAAACTCGCAAACTTCATTTAAAGAACTGTTATCTCTAATAGTCTCGTATACATAGTACTTGACTGTAAACATGAGCTCCAAATTTCTAATGCAGTCAAAACCGATAAATTTTTGCAGGTTTCGCCAAACCCACAAGCATATATATATATATATATATGAATTGCGGTTTCATCCTCGATTGTGGGTTTGCCGTCGTGCTCTTAGGATGGTCTTGGAAGATCGAAACGAGGCCGTACGTGTGCATGACGGGTGTTTTGCTATGTTGTTTGGCTGCCGGTTATATGCAAAGTGATTGGTGATTACTGCAAGCACGCAAAATTGATTCAAAGCTATGAAGAAGATTGAATAAGTAAAAAATTTACACAGCAAGATTTAGGTGAGGAACATAAGATAAGACTTCTCATTTTTGCTTTTAAAAAGTTCTTTTTAATAACTGTTCACTTTAAAAGCAAAAAAAGTGAATATAAATAGAGAGAATTCTAAGTCTAGGTAAGTTTGGATTTGGTGAATTCGAGATTTTCAATCGAGACCGGTTTTCCTTAAAACAAATGACAAGGGAGTTCAGCCGATGAAATAATGTACACTGACGAGATAGTATGCAGGTTTTAGAAATTGATTAGAAGTTAGTTGGCTGTTCACTATTGCTCATAACTGATTGAAAAATCCATATTGTTTTAGTAATTGAGGAAATCTTGATTTCATTCTGTCATGACGTCCTCTTGTTATGAGTTTTCAAATACGGTATAAAATATAAAATTCGATAAAATAAAGTTTATCTTTCGTTAGGAAGAAAAAACACATCCATTACAAAGTGGATAATAGCCATTTATTTCGAGAATACTAAACTTCACTTTACAATCTTTCATTTATATACATTCTGGGTTTTCATTTGATTAAGCGGGTGGCAACAAATCTGTTTCGGTTTTACTTCTATTTCTTGTTTTTGCTGATTAGTAAGTGTGTATGTGTTTGTGTCTGTGTGTGTGCCTGTTTGTATTTCAGGGTCTTTCTCGCTGTATTGCAAAGTGATGCCTGAGGTCTGGTCATTCTTGTATTGATGGTTTGAGAGTAAACCAAGAGTTAGAGAAAGAGAGAGAGTGCCAACAATGCGAACAGGTGGTTAACTCTCAAGCCATCAATACAAGTATGACCAGATAACAGACATCACTTTGCAATACAGACGAAAGGACCCTTACATGCAAACCGGCACACACACTGACACAAACACATACACACTTACTAATCAGTCAAAACAAGAAAAAGAAATAAAACCGAGTCAGATTTGTTGCCACCCACATAATCAAATGAAAAGCCAGAATGTATATAAATGAAAGATTGTAGAGTGAAGTTTAGTATTCTCGAAATAAATGGTCATTAACCACTTCGTTATCAATATGTTTTTTCTTCCTAATTTGAAATATACTGTGAAATATTCGAAGGCAATTGACATAATAAAATTAAAGTTTGCAAAGCAAGGTTATTTAATTAATATAGAGATTTTCTTGATCCTGTATTAGGCTGGGTAGACATCGAGCCCCGCTTGCAGTTAGGTTTTGGATGATGGCAACCGATAAAATGTTAAATGAATATCGAGCGTAAATGCAAAATACTAAGAAAATGTTAACAATTGAAGCCGTACAGTAAATTTATTATTACGTCTTTAGTCGTATTAATTTATACGATATAGAATAATGCTACATTCTCTTAAATATGTAAACTTTGGCGTTAATCAGCAGTTGACTCTATTGTCAGCTATAGTTACTCCCCCAATAATTCATTGGAAACCTCATGCCTACCCGGTCATTATTTTACCCATAGTGTTGCACAACACCAACGCGTACACAAAAAACACATATAACAAATTATCCACAAGTTTTTTTATCGATCTCTGCGTGTTTGAATTTATGCAATTTTAGAAATGAGAAGTTGTTGCTTGTCCATTCGTGTGTATTTTGCATATCTTTTTGTACGAATGTGACTATGGTGTTTGATGCGGGCGTTATTGTTTCGCGTGTCATTAAAAATTAACACTTCATGAATTAATTCTGAGTTTTCGACTGATTGGATATAATTTTAAATATAGACGATTTTCTATTAATCCAGCCTCTTGTGTTTGGTTATCAGAGCGTGGTTACAACGTGTGAGCAAATAAAAACCGCAGTTGAATGGTTAAGACACGATACGCTGCCCTAGGCCTAACTACATCTACCTTAACAATTAAATACTGTTTGTTGCGAATACCTAATATATATGCAAGTATGTATTAGGTGTTGCGAACCTAGTAACAAATTAGTTCAGTTGTAAGTATGTATTAGGTTTTGCGAACCTAGTAACAAATTAGTTCAGTTGTGACCAGAAGGATGAACCAAAGGCAGCATGAACGGAAAGTATAATCTCATGCACATTCGTTTCGTGCTTACTGGCGACTCATCAGTAGGAGCCGGTATTACGCCCTTTAACCACTATATATTCGGTAGAAGAATGTGGAATAATAGGACGGTACAATCTCCTAGACGAATGTGTAAACCTGTAATAGTGAAGCTAACATAATCTAAATTCAACGACAATGCGACTTCAATGCTAACTCACACTATATAATATATATACCGAGTCTGTAAAGGATACTAACACAACAAACAGTATTTAACTGTAATATATAGTTCAGTTGTGACCAGAAGGATAAACCAAAGGCAGCATGAACGGAAAGTATAATCTCATGCACATTCGTTTCGTGCTTACTGGCAACTCATCAGTAGGAGCCGGTATTACGCCCTGTAAGCACTATATATTTGGTCAAAGAATGTGGAATAATAGGACGGTACAACTGAACTAATTTGTTACTAGGTTTGCAACACCTAATACATACTTACATCTACCTTTCTTAGCGCCACTTCTCGGAATACAAGCGCAATAGGCTGTTAGATAGTCATGTTGCCTGAATTCGGGCGGACCTTTTGCAAATGTCCTAGATAGGGACGATTGTTCTAGTTAGGACCATTCTGCAGAACATTTTATATGACTTATATGCGGTTTGATTGTATAAAGTTGATAAACAATCTTTCTATTATACATAAATGCATAAAATCGTGTGACACAATAATTTTTGCTTTAAACTACACAAGAAAACTCGTGTTTGCAGAGATACGCAGAAACACGCTGACTGTTAAACAATTTTTCGTTGATTGATTAAAACTTACTTTAAAGTATACCATTTACGAAATGTAGACTGAATAATACATTGCATTGTGAATTATATATCGTTTATAAATATAAATGTGAAATATACAATTTCAAAAATGCGTTTGTCGCCCATCGAGCACAATTCTAACAAAATATCTGTGATTTTTTTTAATTTAGAGGAACAATTGAAATTAATTTGGATTCAGTTTTTGCGTAGCATCGCAATGATCAAAAAGAGGGGAGACACATAAATAGGTAAATACACGAGAAAACTTTGAAGTTTATATTCAATTCTTTTACGTCAATTTAATTACTAATAATAAATTTGCTGTCAACGGGTTCTTCAACACGCAGTACAGTATTAATTTGTGCATTTAAAAATGCCTAAATGTCCCTTTGGTTTAGTCTGAAAATTTTTAATATGTAAGTTCTTCTGTAATGGAAATTTTCTTCACTTTTCTAGCCTATTTTTGTCTAAACTGCTTTTGGATACTCTACTTTAATATTCGGTCAATTCAGTTAGTGTGCGCATGTATACCTATCTGTATGAGAGTTTTATACGGTTTTTATTACCTACTTTTTATAATGTATACTTGTTAGGCACCTTAATTCCTTTTTTCGTCTAAATTTCGTATAAAATTGACAAACATTCCAATCGAGTAAAAACCTAAAATATGAATATTTTAGAACTGTTTCTTATGAACTTGGTTTTAAAATATATTTACGCTTGAGCATAAAACTTGCTTTTTTGTATTAGTACATCACAAAAGTGGATAAGGTACAGACCACAAATAAATACAAATGCAGATCTCTGTTTCTTCTGTTGTAAAAACCAATATATACTATACTGCGGCCAATGTAAATTTCAGAATCTCCAAAAATTGTGGTTGAATCCTAATTCTGAATTGAGTTGATTGCTACTTAGTAAATAAAAAATCATTTGTCAATAATACATACGTCGCCACGCAGTTGAAACAAGGTTCCAAATCGGCAAAATATGTTGGAATTTTATTATAATAATCAGATTTTTTTAAAATTTCGACAATAATGAAAGCTTTTTTAAAGATGTAATATCTACCATTTCGTCTATCAACGACATATGGTTTCTATAAATGAAAAAAATTTCCCGAACGAAGCACAAAAGTATATGATTATTCTAACTTGACAATTTGTACAAATTTTGAAAATAGCTAGCGTGAAAATAATAACAAACAACAGAATTTGAGAGATTATGTACCAAAAGTAGGCGAACTTAATTTTTTTTCTTAATTTCGTTTTATTATATTTTGTCGAGTAGTTAGAAAAATAGTGCAATTGTATAATATCGTGATATGAAAATAAATAAATTTTTAAATTTTAAAACTTCAGATGCTTACTGCTATTTGGCTAATGAAAGATACTTTTCTCTGCTGATAATGTTCTTTTTTCGCTTTAAATATTTTCTTAGTGTCGTTTTGATGTAAATATTTTAACTATAATTCATCTAAATATTTTTTATTATCATCTAAATTGTCTACCACTCATTGTTAAATTTAATCTTAATTAAGAAAATGCTACATCTCAACTTCATTCATTGTTTGAGAAATTTTATTTGAATTTATGTCCTATTTTATTTTTCACTATCTTCGAACTAACCTTTAATTTAACTATTGCAACATCGCTCTTCTGCCGATTGATTAGGACTAAGACGTTCCTTTGTTCCAAATAATTATAGATTTCTCATTCTACAGAAACATTTTTCTTTAAATAAGTAACTGCTATTTATGTATTCTTCCGTTCATGCTAAGATTTCTGTCCTAAAATGTTCACTTTATTACTGTTTTATCTTGTTAATCTACCCAATGCTTAAATAGAAGTTTTCATCAACAACTAAGTTAATTTGAATATTGCTTAACCTTTAAGCAAGTGTGGGCAGAATGTGAGCAGTCTAAATTTTAATAAATGTTTGCGAGTTATTGATATTGATATGTTACCTAAATTATATTCATACTTATTATACATATATATATATATATATATATATATATATATATATATGTATATATATGTATATATATATATATATATATATATATATATTCTAATTTAGATGATACAAAAGTGAACTTATACACATGCACATCTAAGTAGATGTGACACTGTCATGGATGGAGAAGCAGCCTTAACAAAAATCCATATATATTATGAGGTATATTTTTATGTCTAGTTGAAAAGCGATTGGCACCAACTCAAGGACTGGGTGATTAAAAACAACATGTTCTATATATCGGAAAACTGGTCTGGTATTCGATTGGTGTGGGGCAGTAATTTTGCTGGACTCTTAAGCGTATGTATTCAATTCTGTAAAAAGTTCTAGACCATAATTGCCGAGTGCCAAAAAAATAATTAAACCGCCTTATTAGATGAATTTTCTTTGCTACCTTAGATAGTGTTTATTTAATAATAAAAAGTATATTCATATTAAATTTATGGCGATTTTTTATAACCGTTATTCAAAACGGTGAATATTGACATAGACAATCGTCCAGCTAAACGAAAAATAATACTCATATCTGTGCCAAAGATGGATTAAGATATAAAATGTTAAACTGGTTTACCAATTGTGCTGTTCTGTTTATGTTAGAGGATAAGCATATATTTGAAAAGCAGTGCCCGATTTTGCTCGATGAAATAAATTGTGGTTATCATAAACCATCAGCAAGAATAGTTTGCCTACTAGAAACGTTCTATTGAAATGTATTCGGAATGCTGTTTATTTTGAATATTTCCTTTAATCTCATCAATTGCTTATCTCTATATTTTAAATCAACTAATCTAAGATTCCTAAAAATCGTAGATTTAAGAATGCCTATTTTCATTCCATATGGATGATTTGAGAGGGAGTTCCGAGTAATTCGCTATCCTAAAAAAATATCTCTTCACAATTTGGGTTTATTTCGTTTTATCTTTACATTCAATAAGGCTAATTCATCATTATTCTCTTTTCCTAATTTAAAACTTAGTTCACCTAGCGGGTTGGCTAACTCTAGAAATTGATTTAATTCATCATCACTATGATTTCAAATTACAAACATATCATCCAGGAATCTTACATACACGTTTAGCTTGAGAGGATATTTTCACAACAGAATTTTCCAAATAGTGCATAGAAATATTAGCGAGCGGGACTGATAGTGGTTGTCCCATAGAGACACATTTAATTTGTTTATAAAATTCTTTTCTGCAAATTAAGTAGTATTCGTATTTATATATTAACATATATGGTATATAAATATATTTATTTATCTTAATATATATTAATATGTATAAAAAATATAGAGATCCTATAAATATATTAACATATATGGTATATATATGGAGGAATTATTTTGTATTAACATAAGCGTCGCTCTGGCCTTCACTCTCTTTCCATCGAGGTAACTTGTCTTTTGTTTATAATTCGAGTCATATTTGAACTAATTTATACTATGTGCGCAATACCTCCTACGCAATCGCATATATAATAGTTCTCCCCTAAAAAAACTGTATCTGACTATCAAGGTTGTCGGTTTTTTCACTTTTGAATTTTAACTATAATTACCGTGACATCGCAACATTACAGATATACCACAATTTTTTTATACTTTCCTTCAAACTCTAACATTATATATACCGCGGATTTGAGATAATTTAACGTTTACTTGTTGGGCGTAACAGGGTGTTTGCACCCATTGTCTACTTGATTAATCCAGATACTTAGAATTCCGCTTTCGGAAGTCTTTTTGAAATGAAAGCACATCCCTCAAACAATTTGACATTCAATATGCTTTTAAATCAAGTTTGCGAGCTTGAAGTAAACACCAATCCTATTGTATTTAACCAGTCGTCGTACAACATAACAAAACTACCGCCAGTCGCAACGCACTGACGCGTTTCGACCTTCCATGATCATCATCAGAGTACGATGGCAAACTGACTAGCGTGGATCAAACAGCATTGCATATATATGGAAAGCAAAATTAGATAAGCGGCTCTCACTTCTAGTAGTCTTGCATACATTGTACGTGACTGGAAATGTCGGCTGCATAATTTCTATGCAGACACGAACATTAGCTATCTATAGCTTTCGCCGCACACACATACACATATATATATATATATATATATTTATATATAGACAATACAATTAAACAAGAATTTATTGCGCGGGTGGTGGTACCATATTTTTAAATCAAGTTTGCGAGCTTGACGTAAACACCAATCAAATTGTATTTAACCAGTCGTCGAACAACATATCTAGACTACTGTCAGTCGCAACGCACTGGACGCGTTTTGACCTTCCTCGATCATCATAGAGTACGACGGCAAACTGACTAGCGTGGATCAAACAGCATTGCATATATATAGGAAGCAAAATCCAATATGTCATATGGAAAATTCAGTTTAAATTGTCCAATTTATACTTATTGCTATTTTTCTTAAGCATAGCTGTCTTATCGCCACGTAAGTGTATGTCAAATCTGTTGGTAAATGTGTCTGTATGTATATACTCATCAAAATAAAATTAAGGTGGTTTAAAAAAAATACTGACGACTCACTAGATAAGTGTACGCCATGTCTGTGTGTATGTTATTTTTTTGTTATGATTTGTTGGGTGATCAGTTATTGCACATGTACACTCATCCGAATGAAATTACAGCGATTTAAAATCTGACGGTTCACTAGATAAGCGTATACCAGGCCTGTTTATGTGTATATGTGTGAGTGTTTGTTTAAAACTGAGAAATAACCTTTTACATATAATTAGCGGCACGCGTATCACTCATCCAGTTCAAACTAAAATGATAAATGTCAATTCTGATTTGTACACGTAAAACCCCTATTTTCACTTACTTTCCTAAATAAAGTAATTACTAGTGGCAACCTGGTAGGGGGAGGACAAGATAATGTGAATACCTGGGCGCAAAATTTTCACAGTAAATAATTAAGAGTAGGTAAAATTAAATTAAAAAAAGATAAAGTGTTTTAATAGGATAAAAAGTTTAAAAAAATATAAAAGGGGTCGGAAAATAAATTTGAAAATTACCTGCTAAAGAAAGATAATAGTAACAGTGCAAAGAAAAGTTGCCTTTTTACTACCCCGTACAAACATAAATGTTTCTTAAAAGGCGCTGTACATCCAAAAGAACATAAGATAATTGTTACAATAAGCTAATCTGAAAATAAATAAGAAGATTTAATTACTTAACCCCCTTCGTCCTCTGGAATTCAATAAAAATCTAGTGTTCTTAGTTTTTTTAATTGAGCGAGTTTATGATCCTGATTCGTGTAACCTTCGCTTCCTACCTTTATTTAATGCTGTATTCCAAGTCGTACCTAGTGATTTTTCTGCGGCGTTTTCATTCATCCATTTATTTCTAAATATAATTTTGATGGATTCTCTAATCAATCTTTACGATATACTACGACTACAAAGCGATATGCGTCTGCAATCATCCCAATTAATTATGTGCCCTGTCTCTACTGCATGATTTGCAAGATCCCATCTATTTATATGGTCATACTTGCATGCGGTTTTATGGTCCCCTTTTCTTATCTTAATTGGCTCACAGTTTCACCAACATACATCAGGTTACAGTCGTAACATGAAATTTCATATACTCCTGATGTGTCTAAAGGTTCTATATTCTCCTTTTGGTTGGGCAGTTTAATACCTTGGATAAAGGTCTGTTTTAAAATAGCACGTACATTGTATACCAATGCTACCGTTTTTATTTTACTGCTTATTTTGAAGTCAGTTATTACCATGTCCCTCCACTCCTCTTTGGTTTCATTTGAAATCACGTACTTAGAGTCATGATTAAATGTACTTATGACACTCATCATAGTTGCTTCAATTAACTTTAGAAGGTACCCATTAGAACTAAATATTTCTCGCAGTCTATCTAATTCAATCTTCCTAAGTATTAAATCTGTTAATCTTAAGATTATAATAGTCATCGATTTTAAGATATGAACATTCATTCTATATGATTGATTTGAATTTAAATTAAGAAAGGATACCTGAGTAAGTATCCTTCCTATAAATATCCCGTTCTAATTTTATAACATTTCTAATTAATTTGATATCCAGAAATGGTTATTCTCAACATGATTCATCTTCAAATTTAAATTACATCTTGCTCACCTGATTCTCTAAGTTTAAGAAATGTATCTGTTGATCTTCCCCGTGATTCCAAACAACTAATATATCATCCAAATTTTGTACATACAATTTTGGATCTAGGGGTGTTACATCTAATATGCTTCTATTCCTTATCTTATTTACTTTTACCTACTTTTATTTGTTTACTATAAAAATTTTGCTCCCAGTTTTTCACAGTATCTTGTACCCTCCTTACCCGGGCTGCCACTCGTTATTACTTCATTTAGGAAAGTTAGTATAAAAAATAGGTCTTACGTGTGCAAATACTAATTGACATTTATCATTTTAGTTTCATTTAAATGAGTGATACGCGTGCCGTTAATTATATTTAACAGGATATTTCTCAGTCTTAAACAAACGCTCGTACACATCCACACACAGGATTGGGATACACTTATCTAATGAATCGTCAGATGTTTTTAAATTGCTATAATTTCATTGAGATGAGTGTGCACAAACAGCAACTGATTACTCCGCAATCCATTACGATCGGTAAGACGAACATACAGGCATGGCGTACGCTTATCTAGTGAGTCGTCAATATATGATATTAAACCACCTTAATATCATTTCGATGAGTATACATGTGCAGACACATTCACAAACAAATTTGCATACACTTACCTAGTGAAAAGACAGTTATGCTTAAGAGATTTAACAATAAGTATAAATTGGATACTTTAGATTAAATTTTTCAATTGACATATTGATTGTCAAATTGTTTGTGGAATGTGCTTTCCATTGAAAAACACTTCCGAAAGAGGACGTCTAAATATGTAGATTAATCAGGTAGACAGTGGATGCAAACACCTTGTCGCACTCAACAAAGAAAAGATAATTAATCAATTTCCTGTCGCGCAACAAGTGTCTTATAAATTTTAGAAACGTGCAATTTGACTGAGGTAAGGGTTAGTCTGCCTTTTGCTATCTTCCATTTTTGTTTAAACTCCTAGTGCGCATTTTGAAATGGCTCCAACTTTGTGGCATACCGAATTCGAGAAAACTGTTACGGAATTTCAGAACTCCCGGAAATAGATGAAGAATGAAAACAATACTATTAAGAATAAGATGTCAAAATTAGAATCTGACGTTGGCAAAATTGGAGTTAGCTGCGAAAAGAAATGATACTTTAAGCGCGAAAATTGGAAAGTTAACTGAAGCGCTACATAAACTAAAGATTGATGTTCAGCCATGGGCAGATTTGGCAGATATAACAACAGAAGAAAATACATGAACTAAAAGTAATAAATCAGGTGAAGAAATTCTAAATATATTAGCAAACGAAGTCTTGGCTAGAAATGGTAAACAGTTCCAGTTAATATTATTCAATCCTGTTTAAAAAACTGACACAATGGATGTAGAAATATTAAATTATTTAATCAAGAAAACGGTGGAAGCCGAAGTAACTAAATTTTATAGGGTGGGCAAACGGTCTGATCAGCCAAGATCTGTCGTGGTGAAATTGTCAAGAAGGCCGACAAATTTGCACATTGAAGCCACTAAAAAAAAGGATGGTGAACATCCTAATTTTCACGATCTTTTCATTGGTCAAGATAAAACATTTCTCCAAAGGAAATTGGCAATAGCAAAAATGTTAAAGTACAATTAGGAGCAGAAATCATCAAATCCAGAGCATGCTAACATAAGGACTCCACCACTTAATTCAAAAACCATTTAAAACAATGTATCATTACTGAATATTGTGGACAGAGGAGAGAGGAGAGCTGTAGTCACAAAACCCAACAAAATAACTATTAAGAAATCAACAAGGTCACATACTACGTATATTTTATTTTATGCCAACTTTAGAAGTGTTGAGAATAAAATTTCTTAATGTGTAATTTTTTAACAACTAACGATTTTGATTTTAGAATATGGTCTGAAACTTGGCTCAGTAAGGAAATTCGAAATCACGAATTTGACATTCCTCATTATTCTTTATTTATGAAAGACAGATCGTTGGATAAAAGAGGTGGATGAGTACTTATTAATAGTAAATCTATGTTAAATTAGAAAGTGTTACATACAAGTGAATTTTGTACTGTCATTGATTTTGTATCTATACAACTCGATAATTTGATCCTAACCGCGATTTGCAAACCGCTGTATGCTAGTTTAAATGATGATATCTTTTTTTAAATTTTTTTCAATTTATTTTGCACTGCCATGGTTATAATGTGGTGGTAGGCGATTTTAATAAGATGCATGACTAATCATGATCTAAAGCAGATTATAAAGAAATCAACTAGAGAATCGGAATGCTTAGATCACGTATGTTTATAAATTAAATCGTTTAACTGGCACAGTTATGAAGATGTAAGTTATTTTAAAGAATTTGATCACAAACAAATTATTTTACAATGGAACAACATGAGTAGTAGAAGAAAAACTTAATTTTGAGAATGCACACGTGCACTGTTCCAGAATTAACTGGAATCGTCTCAGAGAGTTAAGCGTAATGATTGATTATTAAGGTTTTTACATTATGAACACTGATAAATTTGTTTCTTCTGTTTCAACATTATTATCTAATTTATTTCATACATCTACGGATATTATACCGAAACGAATCGATAGGAAACTATGTAAACTAACAATAAACTTAATTCATCACTGCTGATAATCCGTCAAAGATCAGAATGAATCATATTGGGTAAAATAAAAAGCAGTCCTAATCTAGGATACAAACTCCTAGAGATAAATTAAAGTTCATATTACCAGTGGATAAAACTGAGTATGAATTTCTTTTTGAATTGGATGAAATATTTGGTAATCTGATATGTAATCCACAGAATGAAAGCAATATCATGGATCTAACTGATGTTTCGGCCACCCATGCACTAGGACTTGTTATCGACAGTGATGCATTGATAAAATTAATGTTAAAAGTAAAATCAACAAAACAAAATGATCACCTTATTATATCGATTGATAACCTACTTAAATTACCTTTAACTTTTATTAATGCGCTCTCCAATGTTATAAACAGAAGTTTGAATGATTGGACAATAAAAATCGATATATTAACGATAGTAGCTAAACCGTTGCCAAAGGTAAGTATTTAAACGTGCGCCAAAGATTATAAACTAATCTCTATTTTTTTCGTTTTGGAAGATAATAGGACAACTGAGACTAGATCATATAGAATGTATGTTGCCGGTTGATTTTGAAACAAGTCAACATGTATTTACGAAAGATAGATGGACAATTACCAATATGCTTTCTATGTGGAAACGTGTAGTAGCACTAGATGAGAAAAAGTAAGATGCATTAATTATCTTTATAGATATCTAAAAATCTTTTGTATCTATGTCTTTTGATGCTATTTTGAAGGCGATTAATTTATTTAATATTGATACGAATATTTTTAGATTACTGAGATACTATTTATATAATAATAAAGTAAATATTCAAGTAAATGATTTGAGATCAAAACCGCAAAATGTAACAAGTGGAAATTTACAAGAATCAAGTTTGGGGCCAATTTTATTTAAAATCGTTTTTACACATTTGTGAAAAAATGGCCGAGTTTTCAAATTTGCTGATAATTTTAAAATAATCGTCCCGATTGTTCATAAAAAAATCGAGTTTTCAAAAATAATGTAACACTAGGTCTGTATAACCTAAGAAGTTATTTGATAACACTACGGCTGAGAATTAAGAGTATAGAAACGAGAGCCTTAAAAATAGGTAATAAAACAGAATTTAATTATGTTTATTTATATGATGCTGAGATAAATGATGTTTTTGAGATTAAGTTTATGCCAGAAATTAAGGATTTAGGCATAAATATTTAATGTACGGCTTCTGCTGAGAGACATACTGAATGGATAGTAGGCAGTGCCAAGAACAGATGGGCACTAATAAATAGAAATATCTTATCGAATGAAATAAAATTTAAAATGTTTATAATATGTATTAGACCGATACTAGAATATGCTGCCGCTACTTGGAATAAATTAAAAAAGGGTTTGTCCAATAAGATAGAAGCTGTACAAAGAAAAGTTGTGAAACAAATAGGTCCTATCTCCCGCACTATATATGCCACTAGATTACAGTTTCTTTCACTGCAAACGTTAAAAATAATCTTTCCAATTGATCCAAAAATTATCGACATCTCCAAAAACAATGTGACACTAGATTTTTATGATTTAAGCAGATATTTCATAAAACTAGAGCTGAGAATTTACAGTAAAATGACGAGAGCTTTAAAATAGGTAATAGAACAGAATTTAATTATGTTTATTTTCATGATGCTGTGATTAATGGCGCTTTTAAGATCAAATTTCAGCAAGAATTTAAGGATTTAGGCATAACTATTCAATGTATAGCTTCTGCTGGAAGACATATTGGAGGGATAGTTAGCAATTCCAAGAACAGATGGGCACTAATAAAGTGAAATATCATATCGAACGATACAAAATTACTAATGTATATACTTTGATTAGGCTGATACTGGAATATGCTGCCGCTACTTGGAATCCATTGAAAAAGTGTTAGTCAAATAAGCTACAAGCTGTACAAAGAAAAGTTGTGAAACATATTAGCCCTGTCTCCTGCACTATATACGCCAATAGATTACAGTTTGTATCACTGCAAACTTTATGGTTTCGGAGGATGTGCTATTGCATAAAGGTTTTCCATTTTAACCAGTGAACTGGAGCCTATATGAATCCAATAAGGAGGATTCATTAAAGTTGGAACTAGATCTGGACATTTAGCTGTCTCTCCTCTTTTGGTTGGAAATTCTGCGGGCAGTTACATTCTTTTTCGAAAATTTACAAAATTTACAATCACTAGCCAAAGGGGCTTAGAGAAACGCCTCCATCTAAGATGTATTTTTAAATTTTATGAACTGAACTAGAAAAAATTAAAATCCTACTGATCCTTTTCATTTTGATCATGGCAATAATTTCTCCTGGTTGAATAAAATAAAAGGATACTTGTGACCAGCAACACGCCTTTTTGAATTTCATTGTATTTAACCAGTCATCGAACAACATAATAAAACTACCGCCAGTCGCACGCACTTGTTCGACAACTGGTTAAATACAATGGGATTGGTGTTTACATCAAGCTCGCAAACTTGATTTTTTTAAAAATTGTTACCACCACCCGCGCAATAAATAAATGTTTAATTGTATACATTCTTGTAACTTTTATTTCCACATTCTGTATTATTTAATTGAAACTTTAAGCATTATATTATCATATTATTCAACACCACAAATAATCGAGTACTAATCATGATTCTCATTTTTGCATAATGTTACACTCGAATTATACCTTAATTTTTCCAATTATCAGGTCTGTGAATTTCGATGATGAATCTATAATTATTTATATAATCAATTATTGTACAAATGCGATTAATTAAAACGACCGTTTTTCCTTTATCAGAATAATTGTATCGACAATGATATAACGTATGCAGTGATATTACTGTTGAATATTGTGATGTTGATATATCGTATATCATAACTAGTGACATTTGCTTATCTATATGAGACTAATTTGACATATTTATGTGATGTGATACATTTTATATCTTGTACACTTTCTAATATTATTATATAATTGATGGAACATGTGTCGACTTAATCCAAATAAAGATATTTTATATATATATATATATATATATATATATATATATATATATATATATATATATATATATATATATCGTTACAACTTTCACCATTTTCTTAAATATGATAAAAAAGAAACGTAATCTGTGCAATAAAATATATTAATAAATCTTAATTCTACAAGTATCTACAACCATAATTCTGGATTCCTTCATATTTGCGGTCTTCCAATCACAACAGTACATTTGTCGTAACCAATCCACTCTTTGTTTTCCGCAATTAGATCACTCTTTTTTCGTAACGTTATGTTGTGTGTCAACGCTTGAATTGTGATGGTGTCCGCAATTGATGGGTGAAAAAGATATCCGCTCTGTTATGTAAACCTCTTTTATCTGTATACAAATTTAATTGACAGATCCTAAAAGAGCCTCGAAGCTAGGATAAAGCAGCATCTTCCTCAGAATTTAGTCAATAGGGCTGCAGCTCCTCTACAGAAATCAGCAATTTGTGAACATGTACTTATCACAGGTCATGCTGTTAATAGTAACAATTTTTTAATTCTGTACAAGGAAAAATTAGAAAAAAGGCATCTGGCTTTTGAAATTATTACAATTAGTAAGCTTAACCCTTGCTTAAACGTGCAGAAATTAATTCCAAAAGAAATTAAATTGGAATGCAACAAATATATAACAATAATTCCTTCAAAAATAACTTATGTGCCGAAAAACACGACACACCCTACAATTGCATACAAACTCACAATAAAGGCGATGACACACCTCATAACATTTTGCAAAAGAAGTAGTCAAAATTGCGCAAACAATGAGACATAGCTAAGTGGGGATTTGTTACGACAATGGAAATGGTTGGAATTGTTGACCGCAAATATTAACGAATCCAGACTAATGGCTTTATATACTGAGCGAAATAAGATTTATTAATAAATGTTATTCCATGGCTTATGGCTCTTTTTTCTATTGTGGGTATTGTATTGTGTGTGAAATGTGAGGCCTAATGATGATATGGGAAATGTCATATCGAAAATGTCGCCAGTCAACGAAGATTAGATCGGACCTTATTTCCAGTGGTTTATAAGAACGAGGTTGAAACTTTCGGAAGAAAGAGGTGAATCCGAACTCACGCAAAAAAACAGGACAAAATCGATGCGTACTTGGAAATGGGGATCATTCAGATATTTGCGAAACTGCTATTGCAAAGCGACAACCTGCGAACGCGAATTGCGAAGATTCCACAAATGAAGACTTTGAATATAGCTATTTATTGTAAGCTAATTTATTGTGGGCAGCTTTACTACATTAGTAAACCCAACGAAAAAGTTTTGCGCGATATATCACGACATAGGAATTGCTCAATTCATGTCGAGGGTTGATCACTTATTAAACGGTTATTAAACATGAGTTTAATAACAAAATTTGAAGCTGTTGCAAGCGCTGCAGTATAAGGTATACAACTAACTATCAACTGTTTCCGTTTTATTTTATTCCAAACAAGAACTGCTGGAATTGATGATAAAACTCGTGCTACCTGCAATTCTGTTTTAAACATACTTTCCCTGTACAACAAACACTAAATTAATTGATGTTTTGACGATGAACCAGTTTAAGACTGAAACTGCGAAGATAGTGGTAACTCAATTCCCATTTTGTTTAACCAGTCGTCGAACGACAGCAAAAGTACTATCAGTCACACGTACTGACGCCTTTCGACCTTCCATGATCATCATCGGACAGCGACAGAAAACTGTTTAGCGAGGATCAAACCGAAATATTTATATATAGAAAGCAAAATTGGTAAATCATGTATTCCCAGATATGAACTTAAATGCGTGTTAGACATTTTACATTGGCCTTTTCGTTTCGTCTTTCCAAATGATTAACTCGAGAAATTTATTACAATAATTATTTATGTTTAATTAGCTATGTTGTTCGACGACTGGTTAAATACAAAGCCATTGGTGTTTAATTTAAGCTCACGAATTTGATTGAAAGAATTTTTACCAGAACCCGCGTAATCAATGATTGTTAATTTAATTACCTCTATATATGTGGTGTTCGTGACTGCATATAAATTGTGCATCCGAAATTTCCAGTCAAGTACAGTGTATGCCACATTACTCGAGGTGAGTGTCACATATTCAATTTTGCTTTTCCTATATATGGATTGCGGTTTGAATTTCGCTAGTCATTTTATGTCTTACTATGATGATGATCATGCAAGGACGAAACGCGTCAGGACGTCTGACTGACGGTAGTTTTGAATACAATGAAATCGATGTTTACTTCAAGCTCGTAAAGTGATTTAAATAATTTTTACCACCACCAGTGAAATTAATGACTGCTAATTATAAAACTCACGTGTTTGGTTGTAAATTTTTTTAACTTTCCGTACAATAATAATGACTAGCACCAATGAATTGTAATTAACTGCCGATAAAATCCCAATAATATACAGTCCGAGTTCGATGATTAGATTATTGACGTTCAGCTCTAATCCAAGACTTCGTGCTTGCTGATATTACGAGAAGCAGCTTATTGTCTATACCTCGTTTGACACCTTGTTGATGTTATACAAAAACACGCGTTCTTCCAACGAAACATTTTGTCCCGAAAATTTGGCGATCGATTTTTAGGCCTACAGTTTACACCCAGCGTTAAATGACGTCGATCAATGGTAATATTCATCAAAACAATTTAGTATTTTCAAATATGGTTTTTCTTGACGACCAGACTGGCTAAACTGTGGTTGGTTTTCAGTTCTGTATACGCGATGTATAAACTGCTCTGCAGAATAAGATTGAAATCATAAAAAAATCATAAACAAACACACAAAATTTTTTTTTAAATATTCAAAGCACGGACACTTATAGTATTTATGGTTGAAGGTATAATTCAATGATATCACAACCAATTTAATGAAACATACACAAGCACTTTAAATCATGTTTTATAACTTTACGTCATTTCTGCAGATATTCTAAAGCAAAACTCTGCCAAAAGTTTTACCTGTGACCATGAGGCAGAAAGAACACGCAATTAATCCGGATGTGCCACTAAGCTATTCAAGCTTATTCGATAATAATTGCATAGAGAGTAAAATAAGAAAAAACATAATTTTGATAAAGGGTATGTTATAGGTACAGAAATGTTATGTTACTTTTTATACACATTGCTTTTTCTAAATTCTTGCTAAAAATTAGAATAAAGCGCAGGTGACTTTCCTACAATTAGAAATTTTAGTGTGGTAATACTTCAACGCAAGAAAAGTAATAATAGAAAGGCCAATATGACATAGTGAGAAATGTTATCAAGTTATCACCATTATATATGGTGAAATTACGCTTCGTCTAGATAAATTTTAAATTTTTAGAAAATATATCTTATATATTATAATTTTTTTGTTCATAGTCACTAGTAAATATTGAAAACTCTTTAATTATACAAGTTATTATTTTCACCTGAAAATATTTTTCATGTTTGTTAAAAAAATTTTAAACTTACACAGTTGCCTTATTGCGCTTAAAGGAATATATATAACAATACATTTTTAACCTAATGAAATGTTTATGCATTGTTTGTTTTAAAACTATCACTGTTCGTCGATTGTTAGTACAAAAAGTGAAAAGGCGTGCCAAAACAATAAAAGCTACTTCTAACTCGTTAGTAGCTTTGCCTTTGGAAACAATTTTTCACCTTTACTTCCTCTGTTCAAAGCATTCTTTAACGAAACAGTCTTACCAGGATGCATTCTCACGCATAGCCAAATAAGGTTCCATAAGAGAATAAAATATTCTGCACCTGTATTAGAATAAATTAGATTAGATTAGTTCTAAAGATTAGTTTTTCTTCTGTTCAATGTTTAATATTACCCTAGGAAACTAAACGTAATACTCTAATAATTTTATCAATTATTGAAATTAATTTTTTTCTTAAATACACGATATATTTTAATTATAACCCTGATTTAACACCGCCACTGCATGTATATATATAGTCACTTCAATTCAAATATGGGAAAACCTTGCAAAAGTAAATCTTCAATTGAGTAAGTAACATTCGTAATGAGAACTGCTCATGTTCTTCGATGACTTTGCTTAAATCCGAGCTCAACAGGACCAAAAGTGCATTTCTGATTCTAGAATTCATATCATTTAGTCACCACTACCTCATACTTAAAGTAAACTTCATTTATATACCAACTAATTTTTTTCGATAGTAAACTGTGCATGGGCAAAATCAAACATAAATTATAACACAAACAAAAATCGTTCTTCTCTTATTTTCTTAAAAAATTTTTTTAAATATATATATATAGATTGGCAGAAAAAAAGATAAAATATACAGATGAAGAGAGTGAAATGCAGAAAATAGCAATCACATGCATGCATTACCTCTAGTTCAAGATCAATGATCGAATAGTTTTTTTCCGTTTACATAAAGCCGAATACCGTTTGTTTATCCATAGAGCTTCGTATATGGCTAATTTATTTCTGTTATTTAATTTTTAGTTATTTTACTTACTGCGAGATTTCAATAATAATTTGCTCAATAACAGATGCCCAGTCACCATTTGATTTGATACAGCCGTTTAAATTGAAATGCCTTACTTATATATCATTATCCGTCTGATCTATCGGCCAATGTTAGTTGATCAACAAATTTTTATCAACGGTTAGTTTTCATTAATTGCTCGTAAAGGCAAGTGTGATACCTTAATTAACACGCTTAGTTTAGCTGCATTAAAGGTGCACGTTAAAGTCGCTTCAAACTGGATGTTTAGATAAATTCCTTTCGTTTCTGGTCTTAAATACGTCTGTATATTTTTATTTCCCTTTTTAACTATTGAAGCAATTAATTATCTAGATTAAGATAGTAATATATATATTTATATATATATATATATATATATATATATATATAGTATATATTTGCTTTATGAATCTCTGCTAATCATAATTTATATAACTGAAAAGTAACCGCGAACAGTTAATGAATTATATTAGAAAGGCGCGGAACTGCTATAATGCAAATACTGTGCAGATCCCGTTGGCTTATGGTAAATTCTTCCATTCAATTTACCATTAGAATCTTTCGTTAGTTGTACATGAAAGAACGATAGGCAATCATCTCTCTCGTGCTCCGACAAGAGGCTGTTTATTATATTATCATTACCACTTCCAGATAAAAACCTACGTAAGCCTATTTTGTCATCTGTGAAAGGCATATAGATTTGTTTAAATAGAAGTACGCATAAAACGTTTGTCGCTGTGGCAATGGGGAGACTCATACCTACAGTGCTAGTTTAGATAATCTTATGCCATCTTAAGAACACATGATTAACTATTGACATAATAATATGTGCACAATGTGTTATGTTAATGAAATATTCCTTATTCTTAAAAACAGGTAGCAATCAATAAAACGTAAAAAAATAATTAGTTTTACGTCAGAGAATGAGAAAGATAATTGTCTGCCTTTCTTTGATGAATTAACAAGAAAGATGGATATGTTAAATTTAATATAACAATTTACCATGCACGTTGTTGATTAACTTACATGAACTAATCGACTAGACAGTGAATCAAATTAAATTGTGAATATACATCCGCGAGTGTGTAACATCCACATGTGGTATTTAAGATTTATATCATATGTATTAACACAAATAATTAAGACACATAGGATACTCTCTGAAAAGACCATCAGCAGCTAATTTTATGCAAGTAGAAATAGTAATAGAACTGGAGATGATGCAAAAAACCGATTTATCCTTATTCCAATCTCTCGACGTTTAATTTTTCTTTCTTGTATATATATATATATATATATATATATATATATATTTATATATATATATATATATATATATATATATATATACTATATATATATATATATGTGTGTGTGTGTGTGTGTGCATTTATGTTTGCATGCGTTTGTTCATCTGAAGAGACTTGATAAAATAAGTCGGAAAACTTTCTTGTATTTGATAAAATTTCCTTTTATAATTGCACATGGAAGGGATACGGCTAAATATTTTAACCATCGTATTCCAAAAAATAATGTAATTGGTTCGCTTTTCCTGTATGTGGAACATATTTGACATCTATTCAAACCTGAAGTTGCAACTTGTCACACCCGATCTGTCATCATATAACAGAAACCATGTCATAAACTGAATTGAAGTTTATAGCTGTATATTGTTTATATTTATGTAATCGGTAAAAGTTGATCATTTCACAAGTTGGCAAGGAAAATACATCCAGTACAGTGGTTTCGTCCATATAAGTAACTTCAAATGGCCGTGCCAGAATATGCCGCGAACGAAGCTCAAACCAGAGCATATTTGCAATAGAGTGAAGAACACATAATTATACGATATCAATGCCGCACGACACACGCAATTTTCGGACATTTTACAACTTATGCCAAAATGAACGAAATCGATATAAGTAATGAATTTCTTTTTCTTGCTTGAACAAAAAGACATAGTAGTAACACCGAGACAGACTAGTTGCCACCCACATAATCAAATGAAAAATCAAAATTTATATAATTTATATATATATATATATATATATATATATACTATTAAAAGAAAAACTCATTGATAACAAAGTGGATAAAGGTTATTTATTTCGTGAATACTAATCATCGCTCTACAATCATTCATTTATATACATTCTGGGTTTTCAATTAATTATGCTAGTGGTAACAAATCTGACTCGCTTTTACTTCTATTTCTTGTTTTGGCTGGTTGGTAAGTGTGTATGCGTTTGTGTTTGTGTGTGTGCATGTTTGCATGTAAAGGTCATTCTCGCTGTATTGCAAAGTGATGTCTGATATCTGGTCATTATTGTTTTGATGGCTTGAGTATTAACCATTTGTGCGCATTGTTCGCTGTTACATCTAAGAGTGCTATTTTTCCCAGTGCAGTTTATCGTTTAACATTGTTGCGCAAATTTTGTTCTGCACATGGTGACAGCGCCAGTGTGGATTGCAGTTTTAGGACCAACCAGAAGAGGAAATAACAGAGGCGCATACAGTGACAGAAGTTTCCAAACAATATGAGCGTTCAACACTGCAATCCACGCTGGCGCTGTTACCATTTGTAGAAAAAAATTGGTCAAACATAATGAAACTATAAACTACACTGGGAAAAATAACACTCTTAGATGTAACAGCGAACAATGCGCACAAATGGTTAATACTCAAGCCATCAAAAAAAATGACTAGATATGAGACATCACTTTGCAATACAGCGAGAATGACCTTTACATGCAAATATGCACACACACAAACACAAACGCATACACACTTACCAACCAGCCAAAACAAGAAGCAGATGTAAATGCGAGTCAGATATGTTACCACTAGCATAATCAATAGGAAACCCAGAATGTATATAAATGAATGATTGTAGAGCGATGATTAGTATTCACAAAATAAATAACCTTTATCCACTATGTTATTAATGTGTCTTTTCTTCCTAATTAGAAATATTCTGTGATATTTAAAGGCAAATGACATTATAAAGATATATATATATATATATATATATATATATATATATATATATATATATATATATATATATATTTATATATATATATATATAGACGTCACAAAATTTAATATTAGCAAGAAATTTTGAAACAATAAATTCGGATCCGCAAGTGAAAAGTCTAAAGTCTTATTTTTCGTAAAGCAAGGAATGACTATGGACATGGCAAATACTGTAGCTCTATGATTCTCATCAAATTCCTACTGCTTAGCAAAGCAGAACCAAACTAAACTAAGATGTAAAAAAATCTCTACCACCACTCTTTTCTTCATAATGCTACATAGTCTTTCCTGCTATCCCTGTTTATATTCGCTCATTTTATTATATGAATTATATTTTGCCTGATAATTTAAATGGCAAAATGTACAACTCTCGTTATTTATCACTTTCATTAACTCGCAGTTAAACCTAATGCTTGGCATAAGAGTTTGTGAGAGTTAAACCAATCGATTTATCTTTTTCTATGATAGAATAATATTTTTCTTCCAATTTCAGAAAGAAATGGATTATGTGAAACATTTTAACAATACAAAGTGCGTCAACGCATTTAATCAAACAACATCTGCTGAAATCTACCTTTTACAAACAACACACATAAGAAATTTAAATTATAGTTATTTCATGTCAACCCTTTGAAATCGTGCACATACGGATTGATGTTTATAAAATTATTCTAGAAATTTTTTTCAAATATTCTTACAACAAAATCACCTCTGTCAAATTCTAATTAGTTATAACTGTAATTTTTGAATTATCGTGAATTTACCAATTTCTAAAGAATTTTCTATCACAAATAAAATGCTAATACAAAAATGAAAGTATTCAAATTCGTGATTCCTTTTTATTTTCCTTTAAGCATTACTGTGATCGATCTTATCATGCTCTGCATACATAATTACGTTGTTTTTTTTATTATGTCGCCTTTTCGAGTGGTGCAATTTTAGCACGATGGAATATATTTCGGAATCTGACTGCGCGTCCAGAATTCTTGAATTTCTTCGATTCATGGCAGATTTGTTTTCCCACAGTGTCGAGGAAATGCATTGATTCAGTCGTACAAATAATTTTCACCATTTACCTATAGGAATACCCTTATATCAATACTTTGCTTGAATTATTACTGTCTCTTACAAAATGAACCGTAACTATGCTTCATATGCCCATTCGTTTCTCCGAAATCGTCAATTAGTAATTCTGACAATCCACCTCAATGTGGAAGTGTATTAATCGAAAAGTAAATATCTCTAGTATGCCTCATCTTTACGCCTTCATGCATCATATATATATATATATATATATATATATATATATATATATATGTATATGTAAATAATACATCCAAATAAAAAATCGTTTGGTGAATAAATAACAAAAGACTTACTGCATTGAACCTGTTATACTTTGTAATTAGAGATTTACATTGCTTCGATTAAAATACTCTATTTCATTCATTTATAAAGCAAACCCATTATATGGAAGGTTAAACTTTTTATATTATATATTTGCCGTACAATAATGGAATAAATTCTTTTTCATGAGATAATAATAATTGGCGTAATAATTCTTAATTGCCTTTTCTAATATGCAGTAATGAGTTTTATTGAATGAAGATGTCTTTTTATCTTTAAGCAACTTTATTTTTCCCGGGCTCCGTTTAACTTTAGGAAATTTATGAATCCGTCACTTCATGGGTATATAAATATGGCATAATATTAAAGGGAATAGCAAAAGTCAGGGCTTTTCTTAATAATGAATAAAATATATCAAATAGATTATTATTAAGAAGCTTTACCTATAACAGCATAATTTTTATGTTTATAAAAGATGTTTTATTTATGAAAATACATTACCATATGGCTTATCCAGCATCATAGTAAACAATGCCATTTTTTTGGTTTGTTTGATAAGGAGAAGCTAAACATTTTAGTATTGCGTGTTTTCAGTTGAAAAATTTTAATATGCAATATTTCGTTTTAACACTATCTCACCTAAGGAAAGTCCAAGTAAGCAGAAATGTATGAATTTGAAGAATGAATTATTCAATCATAAATCTGAACTTATGAAACAGTTTATCATATTTGGTATATTCTTGACTATTTCAACCTTCGATTATAGTTAAGGTTGTGAATTTCTAGTTTAAATTGACGTATTCTTTCGTTTTGAATTTTATCTATTTCTCGGTTTTCCCTTTAATTACTTAACTCAGAACATTTTTCTTAGTTAAAATAAACAAAGGATTACCTTTCGATAATTTTGAAAAAAACATTTTTAATAATAAATTATTTTTGTGTGGGACTAATTAAATTTGCTGTGAAAAAAACATATCATATGTCGATAATTTAAAAATCAATCGGTTACTTTTAGACATAATTTTTCTAGCTATTAAAAACCATGCCATTTTCCTTTTTATAATTTTTTTTGAAAATCATTTCTGTAAATGTGTTACTGATAAGTACACGTGATACAATATTGCAATATCATATACACGAATTTTCAAATATTTACGATTTATATGCATCGTGTCTCTTTACTACTAAGATATTATTAGTCCCAGGCTTATTCAACTTGTTTGATTTTATTGCTATGATCCAACGTTAAAAAATATATATAGTATCCCAATTGGACGTCAATTTGTTTTCATCGTAAAACTTGAAGTTACGGGGTCTGGCATTCCAGCAGTTTTAATGATCATTACTTCTTTCTGACGAACGCAATAAGTCGGCATGTCATGCTAGGTTTTAACCAGATATTCAAATATTTTTTTCAGTATAAACTATGCATTGCATCCGGTAGCAAATGCAATTTGCCCAAAAGACCGTTTTCATCCTTTCTGGGAACTCTTTATGTACTGTCTACAATTTTCCGCGAATGGAAATCTGGGATTCTATCAACTACGCCACCCGTGCCACATACCACACTCAATTTAAAATCTGGAACAAATTTATGTCTATCGTTAACCTTTTCTTCAGTCGGAGCTAATTTGACATTCTTTAGTAGCTGAAGTTCTA
>JAQBSW010006622.1:0-47075 GCA_029291075.1 Eudiplozoon nipponicum | reverse complement strand
GTCATGAAATGTAGCATTGGCAAAAAAAATATTAAAACTAAATTTAGAAAGAAAAAATAAATATCAACAAATATATGTGCAGAAAAGCACAAGAGGACTATGGGCTAGGGAAAATAGAAAAGCTCTACAAATATCATGAAATATTCATACTCGGGCAATAAAGAACCAAAAAAAACAATTGGCGAAGTAAAAAATATGGGTAATTTCTCAAACAAAAGAAATGCTAATTGTAGATAGGGCGTTAGCTTTAGCTAACCTAATTAAAAAATATCATTGCACAGAAAAATAAGTAAAATTAATTATATATTGGAAACGGGGCGCCGAGTCAATTTGACAAATTTCTCAATTCTACATAAAGCAAAATCAGAAAAATTATTAAAAATTTATGAAGTCCTTTATAGAAATCAACAAACATTTGGACTAAATAATCAAAAGTTTCATCTACATGATATTCTAATCAACTAGTCATGAATCACAAAACCAAAAAACAATTTACTAGCCTCCAGACAAAACCAAACACTCCCCCCCCAACAAACTGTCGATTAGATTGGCAACAAAATGAAGGGGAAAATAGCTGCATCTACGGCGACATAAATTACGAAACAACATGAGCATTGGACAGTGCAATCCGCATCTGCGCTGTTACCAAGTGGACAAGGGGGAACGAAAGACTACGCTGTGGAAAATAACAGGTGGTTAACTCTAAATACATCAATACAAAAATGACCAGATCCTAGACATCATTTTGCAATACACACAAACACATACGCATACACACACCCTGCATAATCATAAATTAGGCACATCGGCGAACTAACGTACGAGGATCAAACTATAATGCATTTATGAGCAATACAGAATAAGAGATGCGGCTCTCAGCTCTAATATTCTCGCGTACATTTAACTTGACTGGAAATTTCGGATAAACAATTACTATGTGGTCACGAACATGAAATCTATACAGTTTTCGCCACATGTGAACAGGTTTTGCAATTGAACAGTCATTAATGGCGCTGTTGGTGATAAAATTTTTCAAAATCACGTTTTGTAATATGATACAGCGCCGACACCATTGTATCTAGCCAGTCGCAGAACATTGCATTTTACGTTCATTATCAACGCTTGACATTACATGTTACCTTGCATTTTAGATTTAAATAAAAAATCAGTTTATTTCATTAATTTACTCGCTCAAGTCATTGCCAGCGGTCAATTTTATAGCGTATTGCAGTATATTTTCTTAACATTGTTAATCCTAAATTTATGAAGAGAAATTTAGCTTTATGCCAATGTTATTATTTTCACCAGTGCCTAAGGCAACGTATACAGTTTTACACTCTAAATATGATTACATTTTAAATGATATCAGTATACTCGACAATCGTTGCTTCGTAGTGTATTGAATGTCTTATCCAATGGAAATTGAAGCATAATAGTGTGGAGGCCAAACCGTTCGTGTACAACTACTACAAAAACATTAATTTAACGTAAAACTTTTTTTCCAGAATGTGGAATATGGCAAGCTATAAATAAAGAAAGAAACCTTCATTTCCAGCTATGTATGTGTACATAATATAAACAATTTTTACAAATTTTAATCGTACTCCAGCCCAGAAATACTATATTCTGATTTTTTTTATTCTAAAGTGGATTGATATTTTCTTTACTCTTGAATGATTAAAACGTAGATTAAATGGCTGGTGAATATTGACACATAACATTTGCTTGGCGTTAATTATTTGCCTTAATTTAAAAAAAAATCATTCTTTTGAGACCATTTTTTTGCGTTCAAATAGCTATAAAGTACACCAAAATATCCTTTATTATATCAATTGAAATGCCGGCAGTTGTTTTCGAACCTCACGCTGTTTAATTTGCCAATGAACAAATTCATACTCAAACAACTAGCATATTGTTCAAATTAAAAAAAGTTTTGTAAACTACTTCCGAACACAAAGAAATCTGTCAAAGTCCAACATAATTTTATCTTTTGTGCACAGTAGTAGTATTAAACACACATGCACAAAATGGAGCCTCTTCACTATGCCGGAAAATGTGAAATTGTGTATTGCGTACGCTAAAGTTGTGTCTTATAAAATTGAGTAATTTTTTAGCAGTTCATGCGAATATTAATCTTCAATATGAGTTTGGATTTTGTTTAAAGCGAAACTGTATAAAATTAGCTCACATACTAGTAGACTGCTTTTAATGTAACATAAAAAGTTATTACGCAGTTAGCAGAGCTAATGATACCTATATTGAATTAAAGATCTATAAGTAAAATTTTGTTTTAGTAAGAAGAAATTACAAAAAGAGGAAATGTACAATTTAAAAGAAATCTAAGGTGTGATAAAGGAAACAATAATTTCAGACATTAAATCCGATGGTAAAAAAATAATCAGTAAACGAACAATGTAATAGAAACAATATGAATTTTTTTTGAAAAAATCAACAATTGAAGGACATTAGAAGATAATAAAGATTTCAAGTAGAGAGATATGTCAAAGATTGTAATAAAATTTACCCTTTACAATCAATAGACTAAATAAATAGAAATTAAATATGTTAACGGTTAAAATGAACACAATTAAAGTTTCTTTTCGATTAATCTATTCAACTACCCTTAAAAAGTGTACTGTGATTTCATTGTTTAATAATTTTTGGGCGTTTACTTACCGCTTCTTCCACAACCAATTCTGAACAAAATTTCTTATCATTTGCTAATAATCTAATAAATTTTGGACATTTTGAATTTAAAAAAAGCTAGAATTTTGTCTAGATAATATTTCAACCGGTGACCTATTTAACCTGGTTAATTGTGTATGTGGCAGAGTGTAATTCACTTAGATCCATGCCAGTTTATAATACTGATGTTGGTTTTAAAATAATTCTCATTTTATCTCTCGCACTTAGCATGCTTACTTTTCTTTCAAATAATGAATCAGATAAAACCATTATTATCCAGTCAACTTTGGCCTCCTGTGGTTTCGTCTTGTACGGCCACACACCAAACATATATATAACATCTATCATAACAGATTCTATTACTTTTAAGTATTACTTATTCGATTAGCATATTTTTATATTTATCATTTCCATAGTTAAATACGCAGGTCGTTAAATAACATTTACAAATTCCAACATTAATAAGACATTAAAAATGCAAAAGAATTCCTGATTATGTACCTTTTATTTAAATCATTTTTAGGCCTATCCTTGTTTTTCATTTTCTTGACATATAGAAATGACAATATCCCATTACTTTTTAGTTATAACGTGAATTTCATATCATTCAATCGAGATTCTAAATCAACTGATTAATTTACCTTACCACAAAATAAACACGTTGTCCAAATATCGATTGATAGGTTATCAGTGTTTTTGTTAAGGCATACATTTTAATGCATTTAAAAAAATTTAAATCATGCATTTTTAGGGATGCATATAAGCGTAATTCCGGACAGACAGTTTTATAATGAGTTTTTAATTTTACAACACTTAATTATTTTCTTACAGTGCAAAATCGTATTTAAATGTTTTTTTTCACATTGTTCTAATTGACAGTTGTCGAATAATATAAAGTGCTGCGAATGTGTTTAAAGCGAGACGATTTTTCGCAAATTTAAGACGCAAAATTTTAAAACATGTTCGGCATTAAAAGTTTAATTTAGCGATAAAAATGTTTCATTCCCTAACTAAATAAATTTCCTTTTTACTTGTTTCCCTTAGGAATGCAGAACTTTCCGTTTTAAATGCAAGTATGCATTTTGAACAATTATGTATTTGTTATTGGACTTCGTTATAGATAAATATCTAGAGAACATTTAAAATTCTCTCTGCATTCACACGATTTTATAATTAAAGAGGCATTTATTGTTAATGTTAGAACACTAGCAGTTAGAAACTGTATCATCTGGTGAAATAGTTTATGACAAATTCTTGATATTTGACGACGTTAAATGTAAACTAACTGTTCAACCTCATCTTGCAATATTAAATTAGTAAAGTTGTGCGTCAAGAATAAGATTAAATTAAGCGCCAAATCTGTAACCGATGAAGAAATAAACCGTAAAATGATAAGAGATTTAAACAGTATAAAAATAAATTAAAGCAAAACATCCATGCAAACAAATAGAAATACTTTTATATATGGTTCTATTTTATTAAAATCGAAATATGCAAGTGATGCTATACACTTATGAGAAAAATATAAATAATTTTAAAAATTGCCACGTTTTGAGCTAAGATGTGAAATGTATTCAACGCTGAAAATCATGCGTACAGATTTAAGCCCTCCGATATTTTACTGCAACGTGATTATTCGCAGATATTGGAACCGTTTCAGAGTTATACAAAACATTCGAAAATGTTAAGTGTTACCCGTTAATGAATAAGATGTGACTTCCATTATCAAAATCATTGTCTTATAAGACAATTTAAATTTAGTAAGCTGTTTGCCATATTTGTAACGATGGAGATTTACGAATGGACCTGCGAAGATGATATATCTAAGGTAGTAAACTTTACCTGTATGAATGCTTTTCTTTCAAGTTTTTAAATTTAATATGAATTGATTAATAATGATGCCTAATAGAAATAATTCACATTTAGAAAATGAAGAGAATGGGAAAATTTTGCCTCGAATTCTGATCTCGAACGATTTTTTAATCAACCACTTTGTTTTGAAATTAATATTTTCACTGAAGATTTCAAATACTGTTTAGTAAATTTTGGGAAAAAGCATTTTTAGATATCTGAACTTAAATTTAACGTGCCAATTAACTGCTTAAGACATTAGCTCGTTGTAAAGGATGGTTGTGTTGAAGCTTCGAATATAATGTAATAGTAACTGAGGCATATTTACGAAATTTAGTTTATATTAGAATAGAAATATTGGTAGTAAAATATTAGTAAATGTCAATTGACGAAAAATTGATTTTTTATGGCAAAACAGATATATACAAGGAGATTAATATATTTAATTTTTCATTCTTAAGTCATAAATCTAGTTTCGGGAAGAAATTAAACTTAAGTTCTTTGAACATTTAGTGCACTAGGACGGCTGTTATGAAACCTAGATATGTAGAATTAGGCAAATTTTGTAAATATTTCGTGCTAATTAATATCATCGTAATTCAACATAAGCCAATATGAATGCAGAGATTTGTTTTGGCAAAAATAAAGTTCAGTCAGTTTGAAAATGTTGTTTTTTGCGATAATTTTTAAAACGTGTTTGTTCAATTTGTCACTGCTAGATAATTTGTCGATTTGTATTTTGACAGGCCATATCGAATGCCTTTTATTGCGCTACAATCACAATTTTCCACAAACATCAAAAGTTTGAAAATAATCTGTCATAGGGTTGATATAACAAAAAATAGAACAAAAAATATATAAAATCATAGTCATTATTAAACTTACATACAATTATATTTTTAATACTATACACAATTATGTGTCAAATGGAAAGCAAATCCAACCTCATTAATATATATTTACTCTTTTGTGCATGCCCACATTATTTCCTACATACAATCATGTTGGTCTTGAGCCATTTTTGCGGCTTCAGTTTTCATCTACCTTATGTTAGTAATATTTGCAAAAATATATCCCTTTTACATTTGAATTCTAATATATCATATTAGGCCGTAACAAGTGATGTGGACACGAATTCATATACATATTTATGTATTACTGAGGTACAGTAACACCGTACTGAAAAATGCCTGGCTTAATCAGCGTATAGTAGTGTAGGTGCATAGTTGATTCACAGTCTGATTAATACTGCTTACCTTCATTTTTATTAACATAGTTAGATGGAGTATACGTTCGAAACAATTTAGTTATAGTTACTGTTAATCTCTTAGCTTTTGCAAACTATTTGCTGTATTTGGGTCCACCCAAAAAAGGGCGCTATAAAATGTCCTATTATATTAGCCTATTTAAAATTGTGACTCTATGTAAAAATTGTGTGTGATTTTATTTATTTCTCCAATCGATTATTTGGGTCACGCAGATGGCCAGAACGGCTTAGAGGGAGAGAGAGACAGAATGTATGTTTCAAAAACAATTAGGTATATTTCTTGCTTAAATAATAGAAGCATATTTATGTGCTTTTATATGAACACCACTTTTTAAGAATTATTCTAGCTAAGAACTATACGATAAGGTTTTACAAATGGACAATAGTCAGCATCTTATTTCTCCTAATCCTATTATTAAAGTTGTTGTCTGTTTGTTTTGAATACTTCATGGAAAATGGGGTCGGCCTTTTTAGCCGGAATAGGTCAACTCATCCAACTGTATATGTTACGATGCCCACAATATAAAAGCTAGACCGTTTAAAATTCGGCTATATGATAATGGAAAAAAATGTACGGTTCACCAAGCGTTGGATCATTTTTATTCAAATTGACGAAGTTATAACCGAAACATGTGGTACTATATGATTACATATTTTGTGCAGTTATGGATATTGGTGGTGCACTAGTATCAATGCAATAATTAGAAAATTATGTGCCCCAGTTTGATCAACATACTTGGAGAATTTTTGGCAATTACTTGACGTGGTCTTTAATATGACACAACCGACCTACAGGAGGAATTTTCTTTTCTACATAAAGAAGTTTAGTTCATACTGATCGCAAACATTCCATCACCAATCTGCCACGCAAGGTTTTTGCAGTATCTTTTCAGCAGAAAGCATGATGTCAGTTCCATAATGACAGATCGGAGAGAGCCGTTGTTATTTTAATTTGGTAGGAAATCTCAATTAGACACCACTTAAGACGATGGTTAACCAAAGCACAAGTTATTGCGGATATACAATTTGAATTTCTTTAAGCCTTCTCGGTTCCTCCTGTCTATATTTCAAGTGACCTTTATTTCATCGAATTTAAAATGCTTTTGTCATGCTTTTAATAAATTCAAAAAATAATTGAGGATATCCGATTAGGTATCCGCTACACAGACATATTTTTCTAATATTTGTTCATGCCACAATTTATATCAAAGAATTCTTTATCCCGCAATATTAATGTTTGCAATGTGAACTAAAGATTACATATTAGCTTCGCTTGATAGTGTAATTTTATAATTTTTTTCGCCAAATTATACAAATATAATCAAGGAACAATGCAAAAGGTTTGGTTTCAGTGTCTACATATTCAGGTGCCTTTTTTTATTTTCATTAGAATAATTTAAATATTGTTTTAGGTAATAATATATAATCCCGTATTTTTATATGCAAATCATATGTAATCCAAGTTGATTTTAGCTTGATAAAAATTTACACATATATTTACAACCGTATAACTCACATAAAATAAAAATTATTTAAAATCATGATGAGAGGAAAATGAAATGATAAAGTCAAGATTAAGTAAACAGGAAATAAATTTGTGAACACAAATATCCCTCAAACAAATTTTTTTCAACAGCCAGAAAATTAAAAATCAAGCTAATCATAGTTTATTTGTTCCAATCTGTTAAGTATATCCTGACAAATTACACTAATCAAACTGGACTATTCGCAATTCGAGTGTTAAAAATACTCATTTTCTGAGAGTACAAAGATCAATCCAGAAGCTACAAAAGCAAGCATATATATCAAACCACATTTCAACAATTATTTACCATTCGCGTGTTAATAAAATTATTTAAATTAAGTTTTCGCACTTGAGATAAAAATAAATCACATTGAATTTAATCAGTCGTAAAGCACGACACAACCACCGTCTGTGGCGCGTACTGACACATTTCGTTCTTGTAGGGTCATCATCAGACATCGACTGCCAAAACACAAACGAGGATAAAACCTCAAAATTAGATATTTAACTCACACAACAAGTAGTATCCCATTCGTTGCTCGTGATTGAAAATGTCGATAACACAAATTCTATGCAGTGATGAACATAAATTATTTACAGACGGAAACACGTCAGTACTTTAGACTTCTGGTAGATTACCTGAGTTGTGCGATTGGTTGGGTACAGTAGGATTGGTGTTTTCATCAATCATGTAAACATGTCTTGAAGAATTGATACCCCTTTCCGCGCAATCAACGATTGTTTGACTGTATAACTCATGACAACTTGAAGTGAGAAAAACATATATATTTCTCTCTGCCCCCCCCCTATTTTTTATACATGCATTTCGGTTTGATCTTCGCTAGTCAGTTTGCAATCAAGCTTGTGTAATACCGAAACGCGTCAGTTAAAGTGATTTATGGCAGCTTTGCTATGTTGTGTGATAGGTCGCACACAATGAGATCGGTGTTGCCATTCAGTTTGCAAACTGGATTTAAATCATTGTTATTTCTACACGAACAATCGATGAGATTTAAATGGTATGGCATATAAAGTTTGTGAAATATAATTTTCTTAACAGCATAAAAATTTTGCAGCCAACATTTTTGAGAGACGCATATGTAATAGTGCTTACTTTATACATACGTTCCGGTTTCACCTTCGTTAGTTAGATTACCGTCGTGTTCTATTCGTGACCATAGAAAGTAGAATCGCGTCAGTGCGTATTACGGGCCGCAGTTTTCTTATGCTATGTAACTGTTGAGATAACACGTGATTTAAACAATATCCAAACACATTTATAACAGGAATGCTCTAAAACCAAACTAGCTCCAGTTATAAATGAAGTAAGGCTTTCCATATTGCATATCAACGCGAATTCTTTAACGACCCATTATTATCTGTTTTCACATTTGGTACAAAATTAACACGCTCAATATTTGATTTTTTAAAAACAAGCTTCCATCATTTTACTAATGACTAAGAAATTCTAATTTTAATATGAACAAAAGTACCGAATTTAGGAAATATACATTCATAAACAAAAATGCGATATATATATATATATATATTTATTTATTTATATATATGTATATATATATATATATAGATTTATTTATTCCAAGACAAAAACAATAGCCTGCAGAGGAATTCCAATTGTCTATAATTCATTACAACTAATGTACGGATATATCTTAAATTCATTGTTTTATGTAGACTAATAATAACACCATCATTATTATTTTAATTTCTGTCCGCTCATCTTTTTACGTAAATTGAAAGTCTGAATTCTTAGTCGTGAGTATTATGATAAAACATTGTCAACAAGACATCAATTATCGAATGCCTTATTTTTCTGCCACCGGCGTAATAAGACCTTAGTTTGTTGTTGATCACAGGTTATTCCGGTTAAGGTAGAGACATGCTATTTTTGTTTATAAATTGCATAATTGTGGCTTTTACCTAGATTAACCTGCAATCCTAAAATATTCTTGATTTTATTCCGAATAGCGAGTGTGCATGTCACAGTAGCTTAGTGATATATGTCATAGTATATTCAACATTTTTAAACAGCTAAACAACTTTTCTGTCGATTTGGGTTTTCTTTGTAGCTACGACATTTTGATTGATGTGCTGTTGTGTATAATTTATGTATTTCCTGTTTTCTTGCTCATGTCTGTTTCAATCCTCTCTGTTTGTCTTCCTATTATTTATCTACTATTTTGTATGGGATGTTTACGAAATTATAGATTTGTTTTCGCGTTGTATAATTACTTAATTAGCTAAATAGTGGATTATAGAATGCGATATAGAAGCCTTGTCTGAGTTTTAGTTAAAAACATTTTGTGTACATATTTGTTCCTGATTAGATTTGTTGCCTATATTGGTGTATAATTTCATAGGAATAACGAGGTTGCAAACTTTATATATCTGTATCAAATGCGTTGTTTGACACATGGTTCTTTTAATTGTAAACTATGCAGTTGTTTATCCATTGATTAACTCTGATGTGAGAAGTTTAGCATTAAATACTAGAATTTTAATTCTATCTGCAAATATGAGAATAGACAAAATGCAACTCCGTTGAATATGTTTCATTGCTTAGATGCAGAACTATAAACTTGTGTTACCTTATAAAATTAAGTATTTGCCCATATGTGTTTCAGCTATTTTAGAGCTTCAATCAGAATATGAAGAATTGCCTAATACTTTTGCACACATACACACACACACACACACATATATATATATATATATATATATATATATATATATATATATATCCTTTGTCACGAGCCATAATAAAGATCATAGTACCCTTTCAATGTGCAAAAAATAAATTTTATCAGATAGAAGAAACGCTTCTTTCTCATTGCTTTATCTTCCTTCATCTGCTTAATTTTAGAATAAGCCAACCTTGTAAGATTTCTTCGGTTGATCCGTAGTTTAGACTTTCGTAAACTGCGCACAAAATCACCTCGGAAACGTAACTGCTTAATACACTGATAATAATGTTCTTTCCACAATAACATTCTTTGCGTTCTACACTTTAACATCACTAGTTCATCTAGTTTTCTGAAAGATTCTTTTAAAATACGAGCCTTAATAAAATTCATAGTATCCTTTCCATGTGCAAAAAAAAGAAATTTTATCAGATACTAGAAATGCTTCTTTCGCATTGCTCCATCTTCCTTATGATTATCAGTGTATTAAGCAGTTACGTTTCCCAGGTGATTCGGTGCACAGTTCACGAAATCCAAACTACCGGTAACCGAAATAATCATACAAGGTTGGCGTATTCCACAATGGAGCAGTTAAAGGAAGATGTAGCAATGAGAAAGAAGCGTTTCTTGTATCTAATAAAATTTCTTTTTATTTTTACACATGGAAAGGGTACAAAGAAAAAAATATATATATATAATGCTATAATGGTCGTCATGTTGGATAAATAACAATAGATTTAGGCAGCTACACAAAAATAAAAGTACGATAAATATTATAATGATAATAGATTTATAAAAATTTATATGTGTAGCATCGTCTTTGAGAACAATTTTAGTATTCTTTAATTTATTTTAAAATAGATCTTATAAAAATTTTGGCTTGGTTTTCAAAATGCAACTGAAAAAACTAGTTCTTGGTATGAAATCTGATATTAATGCATTAAAATTTTTGACTTTTTCCAAGAATTCTTTAGATTTAATTCATATTATTTCTTTGAGCGTATGGACGCAAATCTGCAAATACACTAAAGTCCCTACTGCAATCAATTGATTTCATGTAACGAATCCAAAAACATGAGGAAGAACCTTTTAGTTTGTTGTTTAAATTAAACTGAGTTTGTCTAAAATGGAAAGTTTTTTGGTAAACTATTGACTTTTTTGTTCTTGTTGTTAAGTGACAGGCTTTTGTGTGTTTGAAAACGGCGTATTTGTTAATTTTGCGGAAATAATTAATCTGCATATAAATAAAATCTTGATTGGCTTCAATGGGATGAATAAATAATTATCACTCTAAAACAGGTTCCTGCAAATTACAATTATAATCGCCTGTTATTTTCACAAAGTCAAGCACAATGTATATTTCTTAGCCCTTTATTTTAATAAGATATGACTGTTGATTTATTTATTATTTATTTATTGAGGTGAACACCTTGAAGTGGGGTGCACCGCTATGCATAATTTATTGGATGATACTTCACTGATGAAATCTGCCTTTGCCCTACAGTTCTGCATGTATATTCCTCAAAATATATCTAACAATTTTATTTAACTGTTTTTTGTAAAGAAGATTTAGTTTCTTATCCACATTCACAAGGAATTATTTACTTTACGGCAACCGGGAATTGCAACTTCCGGTTATATACCATGTTACATTTTAAACTTAATCGTTAATTTAAGTAAATCCTATTCCTTATCTGTTTGAAATAGAATCTCACACGCCATTCAAAATATTCCTTTGAAATCAGAATACAGGCTATTTGGGAAAGTGATTTGGAATCCTGGAGGCTTCGAAAAAGTGCGCTATCAGAACCAATCCGGTCTTGACCATGAATTACATTTGCAAATATACGTTTATGCCAACAACACACAAAACAAAAATATATATATATATATATATATATATATATATATATCACATTTTCCTTGATTACAAAACTCATTACTACAGCTGGCATGGATTCTTTTTTTTGACAGATTTGGGAATTCTATTTGTATCTTTAGGATACTAACAAAACATCACCTAAATGAGGAGACCGACGATAAATCATAATCTGGTATATAAAGCTGATATCCCGACCACAACAATTATGGTAAATCTTGGTAAATGCCCCTAGTAGACAAAACTATTATAGTAGGCAATTTGCACTTATTATCTTATGGAATAATCAAATTATGCCAAAAAAATATTTAAAAATCAATGTCAATAAATCGTATCATAATTTTATTCAACTATTCATAATATTTCAATTAATCAATTTAATTCACTTACTAATTTTGGCATTATTTGCAATCTCATGCATACGTCCTTTCCAATTTAGAATCGATTTGATTTTAGCCAAGGTATTTTCCCTGTACAGATTTATATTTTTTAGTAAAATAATATTTCAAATGGTTCACTGAATCGATCTCATATTTTCTTATTCGGTACAAATACGTATTTTTATGCAAATTTTGTGGTCCTCTTGTTATCAATTCATTGACGACTTATCTACTGCTCTGTTTATATTTTCCTTATCTTTTAGTTTTATTTGTTCCTATATGAACGTAGTTTTTATTCAAATGCTCCGTAATAGAGAAATTGGGTTTCGTAATCCGATGGGGCTGACTTTTATTGTGGATTCTGAACTAATTCTTCAAGATGAGGTAGCGTGATTGAGATAAACAATAATTCTATTGCATGTTACAAGACGCAAAATGTGAAAGACTAAATATTAATCACACGCACTGGCGTATTTTTGCCTGCATGTGATTAATTTGTAATACACAAAAGAATTGTTATACATCTTGTTAAATCCAATGGAATTTACGGTTATCACAAGCTCGCAAACATTATTTAATGTGTATTTATCTTCATCTATACAATTTTTGATTAGTTGTTTTTTGTTAACTCAGCTTCATATGTTTCTGATGAACAATACCACAGCCGACCATTTTTCATCGCTTTTTTGCAGTGCACACACTCTGGTTTGAAATCATTGATATTATATTACACTTATGATAATTTTCAAAATTATTTCCCATTTTACTTATATAATCTGTAAGATTTATTCGTCATAAGGTATGTATTTTGTCAAAAAGTGGCTGAATTTTTAAAAGCCGATCTCGTTATTGTTTCTTAGAATAAAATATTTAGCCATGCTTTCTGACGTATAATTCTATTTGAATTAAAGTACCAGACAAAACTGAAGCCGTTCAAAGTAGTTTAAGACCACCACCCTTGTATATAAAAGGAAAAAAATCTTAACTATGCTCTATTTACATTGCATTTAGTATATATATATATATATATATATATATATATATATATACCTGGTCTAAATGATATTTTAATTGACTGGCCACGAATAACAAAACCCAGCAACAATTTATTAACATCCAGATAAGGTCAAACACCCACTAGACCAGACTAAGCATATATTCCATCTTATTGGCAACAAACTGAAGAAGAAAAATAGCTGCACATACGGTATCACAATCATTGTTAACAGCGAAAGAAAGTTCGAAGCAATCTGAGCATTCAATACTGCAATCCGCACACTGTTCGCTGTTACCAAGGAGACTGAACAATATTTAGGAACAAAGCGAAACTAAAGACGACACCCAAGGAAAAATATATATACCGTATATATATATATATATATATATATATATATATATATATATATATATATATATATATATAATTGTATATATTTTATATGAAAGTGTATATTTATTGTGGATATTGGCCGATTAATTTTAAGTATAACCAACTAAAAAATCATAACTTTCATTTTAATTTAAATCTGGATATGCATTTGGTTAATTGAATAAGAAATAGTCTGTTTTCCTGCTTTACTTTTTCTTCTTGTCTGTGATTTATGGCGTGTTCGCGCGTGCGTGTGTCTCTGCATGAGACTGTGTGCGCATCTGAATATTTGTAGCAGTCACTTTTATTTTATTACAAAGTAATTATTGAGATCTGGTTATTCCCTTTATGAAAGGCTAAATTTTGACCATATTTTCGCGTGTACGAATGTTTTTCCTACTTATGTCGTCTTCCTTATCGCATTGCTCATGAATTTTTTATTTGTCTCCTAATTAACAGCGTAGATTGTGCATATTTCAATGCTGATCGCTCATTTTTGTGCAATTCCTGTCACTGCTAATGAAGCTAATTATTGCATGTGCTACGTTTTTCTGTACAATTCGAACAAATTTTTGTTAACGATGGTCAAATTAGCGTCGGACCTCGCCTTTATGGAAGAATATTGTTGTTGGTTTGTGTGTTTTTTTTCTAACATTTTAAATTATCATGTTGGTGGAAAATGTAATTGTTTAGTTCGGCTTTATATATGTACAATAATTTTCTTACTTTGCTTTGTATAGAATTACGACAATCCCTAGATTTGCTGTGTGCTCTCTTTCAAATATATGCTTCAAAATATATGACTTTCAGGACGTTGCAAGGTATTATTTAAACTATTTTTGCAGTAAATATTGCTGAATCCTTATACATTGTTAAACGAGCATTAGTTGCGTGGGCACTGGTAAAAATTTTTATCATCAAGATTGCAACCTTAAAATATACGCCTAGCCCATACATTTGTCAGTATAAGACAGGAATTGTATAATGTATAATAGGCAATTCATCCAGTAGACCCGTTTCATCCTTATTGGGAACTAATCATGTACCGTCCGCGACAAATTATGCGTGTTCGTGATAAGTGCCAAATAAGAACAAAGCCGGTCAATCGGATGAATTGCCTTTCCTATTGTATGCAATATTTCGTTTATACTGACAAATGTATGTACATAATGGGTTAGGTGTTTAAAAAAATCACATCTTTGATTCGAATATTTGCTACATACTGATGTTAAATTACTTCTTCGTAAGTCCAATATATATATCTAACACACACTATGAAGGAATTGTGGAGAATTTACAATTGGACCTCTTCAACCAACCTAATTATTGACTTGGCGCTGAATGTGATTTTAACTTGTGCGACAAAAAAATTCACCTGAGTGATTCAGTTTAATTACTGTTCAATTATTAAGGCTGGTTTGTTGCCTTTTAATGAAAAGTTTCTAAATAATTTGTTTTAGTATCCTCTATAGTACGAATCGAACATTGACAGATTTTGATATGTATTGACCAATTCGTGCTGTGGGTTATCAGCAAAGCATATCTCCGTTAGCCTAACTTTTCCTAGATATTATGTTCAGGGCAGAAATTCCTGATTCTAATTCCTAGATTGATATTTTTTGAAATTTGATTGCGGATTGCCGGCTTCATATTTTCCAATGTCGCGTTTAGCGTACGCGGTTTCTAGCTTTGCATAAACAATTTCACAAAGATTCGGTTCATCACAAATTCCATTTCCTTTTTGTCTTCGTTCGGGCTGGGTTTGTTATTGTCACAATGGAAGTGCGGTTCTGTAACATTTTTGTTTACTGGCGACGTTTCGACGCCAATTTTCCAGCAACATCCTCAGGCAACTATACACAGCACACTACTCACAATAGCAGATTTAATCAAATGTCACATTTGCTTAAATTGTGATTATTGTGTTGTGTATAGTTGCCTAGATTGGAAGTTAGGTATCATTTTTTGAGATTTAGCCATACTTCTGTTGTAATGTAATTATTGCACTGTGTAAGTCGAATTGCAATGTATTTCACGGCGTTTAAGCGTAATAATTAAGGCAAATTTTCATAAGTGTAAAAACTAACATCACCCACAGCAAAGAGTCAATTATGAGGTTGGATGTTTGGGTTAAAGTACCAGTTCTACTCTAAAGTCTTCATGGTCTACACATTTTAATACATGTGTGGTAGCATATGTATTGGGCGTAGAAAGACCCAACAGATCAACAGAATATAATAAAATAATAAATAAATATATTATAATTTAAAAAATCAGCTGCTAAAACGGCATTACTGTCATCATAAATAATGAATTTAATATGCACAAAGATGTAAGCGGTTAACATGGCAAGTTTCATAATCTGCGCTATTAGTATTGGGAAAAAATGGAGTCATGACTTACCCGATAAGAAAATTGAATACAGTGGCAAACTTTCGTGCACGAAATGGTCAACAAAGCGAAAGCATGGTCGAACATCAATCAATCATTACAGTCATTGAAATATCTGAATCATCACTCTGTAATAAACTAGGCATGACCCCCAAAATTACATGGACTCGTACACAGTGACATGCACGAAAGCACTCATAAATGCACACGAAATAAATGTTCATCAAGAAAATTGAGAATAGGACTAGCTTAAATCAACATAATAAACTGAAAACCCCGAATGAACATAGCTGAAATTTTGCAATTTTCATTTGAGTATTCTAGAAATAAACGGGCCATTACAAAATTAAGTGTACACTTTGCTGGTACCCAAAGATAAATTAATATTTAAAATAAAATTTATAATTTAGTACCATATATATATATATATATATTTAATACAGCATTATATATTAAATAGACTATTCGTCCATGATATGCTACTAAAATACGTTGATGATATACAACACAATTAAAATAAAAGGTGCCAACAGTCAGACAATATTAACCACGAAAAGATATTTATTTCCCGGAAGAATAATAAGAGAATACGGGAATTTGGAAATAAAGTCATCGAATCAATCGACAAATAATTTACAGAATCCGATACGCCGAGGTCCACATAAAATGCTTATATATATATATATATATATATATATATATATATATATATATATATATATATATATATATTTATATATATATTTATATATATATATATATATATAACTTTATAACAGTTCATGCTCTGTTGTATTATTATATATGTATATTTCTAATTAGGAAGAAAAAACACATTAATAACAAAGTGGATAAAGGCCATTTATTTCGTAAATACTTGTCATCGCTATACAATAAGTCATTTATATACATTCTGGGTTTTCAAATGATTTTGCTAGTGGTTACAAATCTGACTCGCTATTACTTCTGTTTCTTGTTTTGGCTGGTTGGTAAGTGTGTATGCGTTTGTGTTTGTGTGTGTGCGTGTTTGCATGTGAAGGTCATTCCCGCCGTATTGCAAAGTGATGTCTCAGCTCTGGTCATTATTGTTTTGATGGCTTGTGGATTAACGATTGTGCGCATTGTTCGTAGTTACATGTAATGAGTGCTATTTTCTCCTGTGTAGTTGATCGTTTCAGTTCAAGGTGCAAATTTAGTATTTCCTTGGTAACAGCGCCTGTGTGGACTGCAGTGTTAGAACGCTCATATTGTTTGGAAACTTCTGTCAACATATATGCGCCTCATTATTTCTCAGTTTGTTGGACAAGCTGATTGAATGTTTATATGATTCTAGTTGAGGGCTTGTTTGGTCTGACTGAGATTTAGTAGATTGTTGTTGTATTATATATATATATATATATATATATAGTATATGTATATATATATATATATATATATATATATATATATATTAATATTTGTATATATATATTTCATTTATAAGTTTGTGTTTGTAACAGATAGTAAAGGTATCTAACCTGTAGACAAATTTTATCCCTTTCTATAACACTTAAAGTACTTTTCAGAAGTTGTGCAATGGCCACGAACCAAAGTACATTTGGTCAACATTATTCGACTCCATCTACTGCACCACACGTACCGCACATTATACGCTATTTGAGTGTCATATGTCACCTTATGCAGTTTGTGTGCATTTTACCCCGAATAGAACATATAAGGAAACTTTTAACACAAGATGTTCTAACCAACCACCCTCGGTTTGCTATTGCACAACAGACATGCCAAACAATATTAATTTGAGGTGTAATGGCCGAGTTTTAGTTATACACGTTGCCAGTTGGAACTAAATATTGCAACAAGTATAAAATTACTTTCATCTAAGAGACCGGTTTCATTTATACTAGAACTCTTCAAGTGTTGTTCACAATTGACAAGAAATGGGATTCAAACTGCAAGCGACACACAATTTGAAGTCATGCAGACATTTAGGTACTACAGTTAAATACTGTTTGTTGCGGAGAACTAATATATATGCAATTATGTAATAGGTGTTGCTGCCTTTGGTTTATCCTTCTGGTCACAACTGAACTAATTTGTTACTAGGTTCGCAACACCTAATACATACTTGCATTTAGGTACTACAGTTAGCCTTCCCTTCATGCACACCCTTTGCGAATCGTTTAAAAAATTAATTTCTAACAAGCTCAATCATATACATTTATTAAACCTGACATAATTCTATTTTGGTAGGTTATATTCAAACGAAATCTAACGACCCTATTTTATCATATATGTGCCGTCAGAAAGAATTAAACATTGCATCCGCTAGCAAAGTAAATCCATTCAGTATACCGTTTTTTTCGTTATTTGGAGCACGTCAATTAGAGTCAACAATTTGATGCAGACAACACTCGAACCGACACACTTATGGTTCGGAGTTTGAAACACCATCCACTGCACTCCGAGGGCCAAAAACAACACACCATATTTAGACAATATAACACCGCATGTGTTTTGGTTAGTTTTTGCTTTAATTGGAACCTATTAGTAAACATTAAATAAAAGAAGTTTAAACTAGCCACCCTTTATTTGTCATTATACAACAGATACCATGGCATTCAATGATATTAGCTTCAAATGAAGTCTAATTACACGATTTTGATCATGTCTATTTTGTCTGAATAACCTAAACATGGCATCAGATAGTACAAAAAAATCATCCAAAATACCAATTCCGTCCTGATTTTGAACGAGTAAAGTGCTGCGGAGAGGACGAGGCCTCGAATGGGAGCATTTTTACTTCGGATTCCTGCTCTCGATCTACTGCGTCATCATAACGTAATTTTGCGCAATTTTAAGTAATATACCGAAATATCTTTCATTATAAAACAGACAACATTCAAATAAGTTAAATTATATTAAATTGAAATTTTATTGTGGTATTTTAATCATATATGTGTTGTCAGTTTCACCTAAACACTGTATTAGCTAGTAAAGGCAATTCAGCCAGCAGACTGTTTTCGCCGCTAATCATAAATCGTCCGTCACAGCTCAAAATTCGACGCGAATCGATTTGAACCATTGTATATTTTCTTCGCAATCTGGATCTCCATCTACTGTGCCACCCTTTGCATACACTACACACAATTCAAAGTCATATACGAACTTATACTTATATTCATCAAATAGACCGGTTTCAATGTCAGGTCTGTAGCCATAAAAATTCCAGCCTGACCACCGGAGGACACAAACTAGTCCGCGAATGGTAGCATCAAACTTCCTGAGTCTAGCGGGACACAGAAATCACCCGTTAGATTTGATGCCTCAAGTATGCTCTAACTACACAGTACTACTTAGTGTTAAGTGTGCAGTTGTGGAATGAGTGAAAGCGTGCCAGACGCATAGGGCAGGTTTCTGTTGCTGATGGAAACTTTTGCTACAGGCATCTTGACTTATATTGCTCATAAGGCTCTGAGCCAGACTATCTAACAGAAGAAAAATTTCAAATACAAACCAACTCATCTAGGAATAGGCGACCGAGTGTTCTTTTCCAGACCCCATATATCTATGAACGTAACAAATAATAATGATTACATAAAGTATCGGCCGTCACACAATATAAAATAGGTCGCCTTTTCTGCTGAGTCTTGCAGGATAGATAAGGGAAATCAGGCTACCACAGATACCTTCATCTACGATTTTACCTCCTTTTCATCTATTCTATTTTGTCAAACTAACACTTATTCTCTTGTTGATGCTATTGATATGGTGGATGTTGACAAAACCAGTGATACCAACATCGCATTTCGAAATATCGAAAATAGATCAAGTAAACTACTATTCATTAAAACTAAGTTAGGCTTTAATGTCGGCGCATTTAATTTTCAAACATTAAAACTATCTGTATAACTAGAAGCTCTTGTGCGTACGTTAGATAAGTTAGAAATCGCTATATGTTGCGTATCTGAAACAAGAATACATGATCCTACAACGCGCGGCTTGGTTTGGTTTAGGGCATAATACAGTGCGCAACGCAAGGAAATTGTATTGCGGATTTTGTCTTGCCTTAACGCCGACTTGGCCATAATTGTGTAGTGAAGTGGTCAGATTACTTCACTTCTTTTTTACATGGATAATTATACCTATAGTATCAAGATACAACATCTCATAAATCTCACTAATAATTTCTGTTCATAGGGTACCATTTTTGTCGTTATTTCTTGTACATTTGTTCCTTATGGTTATATGACTATTGTTACATTAGTTAATTTTAACCTATTTTCTGTGATAATATATATATATATGTATATATATATAAGTGACATAACAATATGTAAATATAGAAATCTAAATATGATCTAAAAATGCTAGTTGAAATGTTTATTATATCGACAGTGTCAGTTATGGAATTAACTTTTGTTGGTTATGGCAATTATGATGGCAACGTAACAGAATAAATTTGGCATGCTTTGTCAAAATATAAATCGGCAAATTGCCTAGTAGCGGCGAGTGGAAAAAGCACGTTTTTGAAATTATCAAAGAATATGAACGACGCCAATTGCAAAAAAATGGAGGAGCAAACTTCTTATCAAAATAAATTTCGTCAGTCAGTTTAGCTTGCGGTAAATTACGTTGAAATTCATTAGCTTGAAATATTTATAAAATTTTGCTTAATTCTAAAACTCTTTGCTGCATAACAACCATTCTTATGCATTTTATTTTCGTAGAATTTAAGTTTAATTGATCGTCAAAAACTAGTTTTATGGCCTAATAATAAATAATCAATCATATCATCCTTCAAATAAAGGTCTGTTTTGCCATAGAGAATAAATATATTTCGCAAGTTGACGTTAATAAGTTATAAACTACCAATTTGGTCAGATACTGTTTGTTGCTGAGAGATACTATATATATACAATTGTGTTTTAGATTATACGCTCTGTTCATAACTAAGTTTTTACTAGGTGCGTAGAAACCAGATACAAAATTACTAATTTTGTTATTTTCTACTATTGACCGAAAATTGTAAATATGTCTTCATTTTTGTTAAATTATATCAATTGCTTTCTAATCACCGTCTTTTGCAACAGGCTTTTATTTTAACTAACTGATTTTTATTCAAGATTTAATTTGAGCCTTGCTTGAATAATTCTTTCCAAAAATACAAATTGATGTTTGCAAGCAAATCAAAAAATTTTGGTCCCTAGTTTAGATGGTTGTTAAACAAAAATTTATGTTCAAAATAGTAATTAGCTTGAAAATATTCCCAAGTTCAGCATTTTCTGTATGTGCTTACTTTAAATGAATGTTGTTCTAGAATGACCGCGCGACATGTGACAATATGAATAAAAATTATGTCTGCGCAACTTTTGCACATATCGTATATCATTAGTGATACGAACCTTTTTGCATGACAATATTTTTAGTTCAATTGATAACAAATTGGCAAATGACTTATCACAGTAGTTTATTTAAATTAAAAATTTAACTAAAAAGCGGAATTCAGATCTTTGTTCTTTAATTGAAGCACAAAATATATTAGATTTTTTTGATCCCCGCATGTTCTTTATGATTTTTGTACGGTTCCACGTAAAGCGAAAATTCACGCTGACATACCCATCGGAAATGTTAAACCTATTCAATTTTTTTTAATTCTTAATTTAATCTGAATTTTTAGCTTAATACTTGGCAGTTTTTTAACTTTTACTATTTAGCTCATGAGTATTTATGATCTCAGGCCTAATTCAACTGTTATCGAATAGAATTTTAAGGAAATGTACTTCTGCATTGCTGGACTGAAAATATATTGTTTAGTTTTGTTTTCTTTAAAATCATATTTAAGCTATGAAAATTAGTAATGAGGTTCCATATTGCGTCTGTCTCTACGCGTTATACAATCGGCCAATTGTCCTCATTAAAATTTGGCTTTGTTGTACCGAATAGCATTATCAATTGTAGTAGATTATGGTGAGTGTTTGTTTTCATTAACCGTCGTTAAAACATGAGATATTCACAGAAACTGATTGGGCAGACTCTACTGTGTCTAACCGCGCCCCAAATAACGGTAACATTGAATGCCACTTTAATTTAAAATTCGCTATCATGCGACATGCAAAAATAATATTTATCATTTATGGAGATCAATATTTAAATGAAATATTCTTCATTGTTAACGGAAGCGTGTTAAAATGAATTTGTTTTATTTGTGAATTCAGTTATTCTTATTGTTAAATTTTAATTGCAAATCCAAAAACATTTAGAAATCCTTCTGTCTCATATATGCAAATAAATATTTTTCATATCAAATAATAAATCGCAAAGTTCTTAATTAAAACTTTGCAAAAGATTTAATGTAAAAAAATTGTTGCGTTATGAGAATAAATATGTTTTTGCTTTTCTTATTAAAAGCAAGTTGAAAAACTATGTTTGGAACAACTCCTTAAAGCGTACTTAGATGCATGATTTTTTTTTGATAAAAAACGCATTACTTAACTCCGTGCATTTAAAAATTAGCAGACGCTTTATTTCTATAGTAGTCATTTTACTTTAGGTACTTGGATGACATATTTATTATGTTCTAACTTAGAAAGCGTGAATTTAATAAATTTGTTGAACTAACTAACGGAATGGGTGCTTTGAAATTCATCGTAAGATAGAGAGATAAATATGTTATTACCATTTTCAGATATCAAGGTAGTATTAAACGTTGAAATATATATTAAACAGAGAAGCTGCATATTCAAGAATACTTCTAAGCTTTAAATCTTATCACCCGTATGGAACGAAGATTGAAATTTTTTAAAAGTACGAAGCCAAAATACCTGCGATATTAAAAATAGGAAAGATAAAGTATTGTGCAAATATGCCAGTTTAATAATTACATCTTGAATGTAAGGGAATCTGTAATGTGAGAAGAAATATGAAGATGTTATGTGGAACCTTATAAGGTTAAACCACAGGAAAGGAAGATAATGGTTATAACTCATTTCAGAGTTGGGAATGAAAGTAAACATGTTGACTTCAAATAACAAAAATTAAAATTACCTTTAACTTTAGGCGTCTCACTTACTAAAACAATAAAAAAGATCCCACTATTGGCTATATCTTGTATTTGTGAATTTCCTTACTGTGACTGAAATCAATTATCTGCGGATAAAAAAGATGCAACAGATTAATGCTGGAAATAGGTAAGTTTGCATAAATCAATCAGATCGGAATCACCAATCATGAGAAACCGTAAATAATATATACTAAAATTGACGTAAGCGAATAACACTCTGACAATGCAAACTTTTAACATGTTAATAAGGAATTCTTGTGAAATTTAATCATAAACAATTTAATGACTAATATATCTGTTAATTCATTGGGAACTTATTACTATGCACAAATTTTTACAAAGTGAATAACTTGACGTAAATGCATCAAAATGAACTATATTTAAATATAAATTCTTCGTCATTAATAAAAACGCAAAACATTTATAAATCAAAAAAAATTTAATTGCTAACGAAATAAAGCGCAATATTTCATGGGACTTGGAAAGCCCTATAGTAATACCAGTGCAATAAATGATATTTTTGCTTGCATGGTTCTATACAACGTCCATTTGTTGAAATCACTTCTAATTATGTAAGCCTAGCAACACATTTAATTTTGTTAAAAAAGAAATGCGCAAAGTTGACATGGCGCAATTTACACAGGATCAAAATTTCATAGTTATAGATATACGTGCATCAGCAGTCTTGTATGTTATTAAGAGTGTCTGGGTCTGATATATAATTTTATGAAATATATATCATAGAAACTACGAAAGGAAGGTAAATCCGGCGTATTTAGAAATAAAGTTGAAAATACCACACAGTTTCCTCATTATTATCCGAAGAGATTAAAAAAATTCCATCTTAACTTTTAGCAAAATCTCCATTTCTTAAGAATTTCTAGTATGATAATGTCTGGTGTGGAAATAAATATTAACTGAGCACAGTTGTAATAAATGCCTAAAATTTTGAATGAAATTAGTGATTAGCGAAAATCAAATTTTGAAATAGTGCGCTTGTTAAAACTAGACAAACAATTATTGAAATTTTGTATTAAACGTTGCGCAAATCGTACTAGATCAGTTTAAATAGGACCAGAAGGATTTTAAAAAATAAAACAGTATAAATGGTAGGTATAATCTTATGTGTACATTCGTTTCGTGCTCACTGGCGATTAATCAGTAGGAGCCGGTACTTCGCCATATACCCACTATTTATTTGGTCAAGGAATGTGGAACAACGCGACGGTACAATCTTGTATGCGAATTTGTAAACCTGCAGTAGTTAAGCTATATTCATTAGGTCTTCGACAATGCGACTTCAAAGTAATTTAACTATAAATAATGTGTACCGAGCGTGAAAATTGTACAAAATCTACGGATGCCGAGTCGATATATACTACAAATTATATTGGGTAAAGTAAAGGCCCCTCCTGATTAGTCGCCAATAAACACGAATAGAATGTCCATATGAGATTAAAATTTCCTTTAATGCTGACTTTGGCTTAATCTTCTGATCCTATTTGAACTATGTTTTTACTAGATGTGCAACACCGAATACGCAATAGCTTATATATTCGTTTTATACAAAAATAGCGTCTAAGTTTTAAATATTTAATCGAATGATGTTATGATTACCACGAAATTCATTGTGTTGGTACAATGTTCAGACTCGGTAACCATTATGTTGGAATCATGTGTCGATACATCAATTGTTGTGTAGTTACTATAAACTGATTCGGCCAATATTGTGTTTTAATAATTTTTAGGCTTGTTATCTATGATATATAGCGAGTTGCCTTTGAAGTCTCATTTTGGAAGGCTTTGTATGGAGATAACTCTCCTAATGCTGGTATATACCTTTGTATAGGCGATTTTATCGTCCAATTGTCCTACATACCTCACATAAATATAAAGTGGATATAAGGTGTAATACCGGCTCCTACTGATGAGTCACCAGTAAGCTCAAAAGGAATGTGCGCATAAGAATATACCTTCCGTTTATACTGAATCTGGTTTAAATTTATGGACCCATTTGAACTATATTTTTACTCCTAATGCTGGTATATACCTTTGTATAGGCGATTTTATCGTCCAATTGTCCTACATACCTCACATAAATATAAAGTGGATATGAGGTGTAATACCGGCTCCTACTGATGAGTCACCAGTAAGCTCAAAAGGAATGTGCGCATAAGAATATACCTTCCGTTTATACTGAATCTGGTTTAAATTTATGGACCCATTTGAACTATATTTTTACTGAGTGCCTAACAACTAATATACAATTGCGAATATGATGGTTTTTTTAAACATAAAGTATATAGGTAACTATTGAAACGCTGAAGCATTCTTCGGTTCAAACTGCTATATCCAAACAAGTTTGTCATCAATTTTAATAAAAATAACTGATTTGGTTACCACCTGAAATGCTTGCTTATTGAAAAAGTTTTTCATTCCTAGAAAATAAGGTCATATGCCTGCTGAAGGTAAATTTGCATCACTATTCAGTCAGCTAATTGGAAAGCGAATAATGATGGCAGCCAAGGATTGTTTAAATTATAGCCTATGGATATATTCCACGAATTCAAAGATGGGACATTATGAACTATATCTCCGCTGAGTAACTCACACATGAATGCTCTACGATAAATGTCCAAATACATATATCGTGTTATCCTGGCAAGATACAAACGGTCCGGTTTGGAATTGATAAATCGCGGTGATTACGGATCCAAGGTCAAGAGCTTGATTTCCGGTCAAAAATCTGAGATTGATGCGAAAAGTGATGCAACGGAGAAAACCGAGAAAGTCATTTTGATGGAGCTATTCTACCTCATAAAAGATGGATGGATCACACATATCAAAAACCAACAAATGAGGCCATGAGGAAAAAAACACCCAAAATGTACGCTTTAACAAAAACGCATGAACATGTTATTCCGTTAAGGCAACTTGTTTCAAGGTTGAATACGCCAATGCATGAATTGGAGAAATGGTTTGCTAGCCTTATAAGTCAATGAGAAATAACTCCGATTTGTAAAGAAATGTTAAATTATACGACCGCAATGTTTTTGATATATTTTTTGTCTGTAACATTCAGTTGTATGACAGAGACTTGCTTAATAAATTCAATGAACGGCATTCGTATTTTAGATATAAATTTGAGGAAGAACATGATGATAATCTCGCATTTCTTTGCGTGTTTCTCGAACGTAAAACTGATGGCATATTGCACAGATTAGTTTTTTTATAAGAAAGCATGGTCCGCACACTATTCACAATTCAAAAGTTTCTCTTCATTAAAGTGGCAAAAACGCCAAGTTCAAATACTGTTTAATGTGGAATTGTGCATTTGTTTTCCAGGTAGTTTTCGGACTGTGTTGGCTGGTGTGAGCATAATGTTTAACACGAATAGGGACCCACCAAATTTTAAAGATAAGCATAAAAATAATAGTATAATAAAAACTTTTGTGAATATTTGCACTGTTGATATCAAACCTGGGTATATTCATTTATAATGCGAACGTTAAATAGCAATATAGAACACAACATATAGATGGCGTTACGATTTCGTCTGAGCATATTTTGCAGCTGACTTAGTTTTAATAACGTCCACGACCAAACCTCCTCTATCTAGTTTGAAAGACAAAATTCTACCGCCTTCTGAATCTTATATCATTTATAATTAGAATTTTTCCTGTAGACAATAATATGTAGGCTGATGCAGTAGTAGATAGAAGTCCCGAATTTCGTGGCACATAAATCTATAACCAAACATGCTGTGTCTGCGAAATTTACGCCATGCCAACAGAGCAAGTTCCAGTTTTAATTAAAGCCAGGTGTGATAGAATACTCCGCTATTTAGAAGTGATTTCAAAAAATTGACGTTGTCTAGTTTTGAACCCTGTCCGCGACAAATACTGGACAAATACTGGAGTACGAAACCGTTATAGTGAATGAATTTCAATTTCTGCATTATACAATGCTTAATTGATATTTACAAATGTATGCATGTAATGGCATTGATGTTAACATCATGTATGCAACCTTGATCTTCGTAATTGTTTTCAACAAACGCGCAACCAATATTCCTTCTAAAACAATTATTCGTACCCTAGCGTAGCCATATGTCTCAATAGGCCCCAGCCAAAACTGTATTTAGCTACGTTTCATTTTTTGAATAGTATAAAACGAAATATATATTTTATGTGCTTCTTGATGTGGACAGTTTTTCGACTGAAATAAATTGTATTTGGATTTGAAACCTCACACTTTGAATCTATTGGTAAGATGGGGCGAATTAAATAGGTTTTAAATTTAAACAGAACAAGCAAAGTTGTAGGTATTATTTTAAAGTTATTTAGTGTGGTTACACCAGTTGTCATCATAATCTATATATATATATATATATATATATATATATATATATATATATATATATATATATATATATATATATATATATATATATATATATATATACAGATAAATTAAAACTTTAGTTGAATTTTTTGAATGAAGAGTAAAACAATTCAAAGACATTTTAGGACAAGCAGTATAAGAACGGGTTCAGAATTATGCGACCTGTGAGATCCCATCAATTAAATAAATAGGCAAATTGTGCACCTGAAAATCTGAAGAAATCAAGATTTTATCGACCTAAGAGGGCTATTAATTGCCCCGCATTCGGCAATTGTGGTATCAGCTCGAATGATGACAGCACTGCGCAAATGTGAATTCCTTTTAAATAATGTTTATTGTTTGTTCATGTCTCCTAAGTTACAGAAAATTTAAATTATTACTGAATGTAAACCTTCGGTTTTAGAGTAAAGAAATGCATGGGCTATATATTATGCTACTGTGAGTCATCACCATCATCATCACCATCATGCAGAGACATACAAAAGCCAAAATTGACTAAAGTTTCACTTCCATATAACTATAAGTTGCTCATGCTTATATATACCGTTACTTCATGCGCAAAAATGTATTCTCTATATCTTTCATTCTTTTGCATGACGGCGACACTTTGCTGGTTTGTGCATCTCAAAATGACGCTGAATTTTAAGCTTTCTTTGTTTATTAATATTCTGTGTCCCAAAATTCGGACGATAATTTATATCTGCATTTCGCTCCTTCCGCTTCAAATTTGTAAATTATGTAATTGCATTCATATTCTTTGTCTCAGGTACTACATCAGTCAATATACCAGGGTGACATCTTAATAATGCTTCTCGATTTGAGATAAACTGAAATCTTACCTTATTTAGGAAGTCCCAAACTTGAATTAGATAATTGATATCAACAAATAAAAAACAACATTTGCTTTAATTATAAAATTACGTAACTTTGTATTGAAATTTTATACAAATATTCCTTTGAACAAAGATCTTTATCAGTCATTTTAATACAATGTAATGATTCAAACATAGATAGTTCAATTCTCTTTCAATTTGTTACTAGCAAAATAGAAAATTAATTCCGCAGTTATATATTTGTATAATGTCTCCAAATTAAGAAGTAATTTACCCTGCGTTGCGGATTTTGCGTCAGATTACAACGTTAATATTGCTTCCACTCAAATAAGTGCATATTGTAGACCAACATTTCACGTAGTTAATAATTTATTTAAAAGTACGCCACATATCAGGTTTCAATTTGTACTGCAAATTTTCGCTATAGACGCAGAATATAACTTGACCCGACAAATAAAATCTCTTCATATTTTATTCACTCGTTTGTCAATTGAGAACAAATCCATTTGAATCATTAATTTTGAAAACTTTAAAATAATAAAGAAGAATTCACAAAAATCTAAAAGTGTAAATTATTCTTCATTGAGGTTTATATATGTAAGAAAGCCACTTAGATTGAGCAAAATCGCTTTGTAAATCCTAATTTTCCACTAAATTAAAAACCATTATTATTGAATATTTGCTAATAAGGCTGGGGTAAATAAATTGAAGGACTATTATTTGAAAACAGATTCCGAACCTTTAAAATTTTCTAATTTTTTCATAACACTTAGCTGTGAAGAACTATTAAAGCAAAATGTATCCTTCCGGAATAATTTGACGCACAAGGTACGGATTCATAGATCATTAAATAGTTTATAATTAATATTATTATGAAAACAACATATTATATGAGCAACAGTCGACAAACCAATTTTCGGCAAAACAAAAAGTCAAACTATGAATTAATTTATAAAATATTCAAATCATTTCTTAAATTATTTTTGTTTCAAAAGCCGGCTCCAAAGTAAGCTATTGACTAAATACCTTATTTGACTGAAAGCAATAGATTGGCGAAAATCGTGCATAGCTTTACGGAAGCTTAAAATTTTCAAAAAACCACAACATATCTGCGGTTGCCTATAATGTATTTAATCAAATATTGTTCAAATTTCAATCGCGCTATCCTTTTGATTTTGTGCTACACTTTTCAGCTAAAAGAGCAGTCAGAGTGTCTGAATAAAAGGTTAGCAAATAAAGTAAACAATTGTCACTTAAATGCTATCACAGAAAAAAATTAAACACAACTTCTGTGTTCTTTTTAGTGTTACCATATTCGTAGCTATTGAACAAGCTCGGATAGGAGTCGAAACGTTTCAACAACTCGAAGCTTGAAGACTATTAGAAAAAAAAATTTAAAACTCGAAGACGTTGCGCTGCCAAAAATGCCTCTTCATTCAAAGTCTAATTAAAATCCAAGTGAACATTACCTGAATTATTTAAATCAAGTATGCTAGGTTGAAGTAAACACCAATCCCATTGCATTTAACCAGTCGTCGAACAACATAACAGAACTACCGCAAGTCGAAGACTGGTTAAATACAATGGGATTGGTCTTTACTTCAAGCTCGAAAACTTGATTTAAATAGCGAGAATGTGAAAAACGGAAACCAACCAATTGCGTGCGTCGCATCCAGTTCATGCTCAATGCCTGTAGATGCTTCTTCTTCAGAAAAAGCATGTACAGGCATTGAGTTTGAACTGGGTGGGACGCACGCAATTGATTGGTTTCCGTTTTTCACACTCTCTCTATGTTCACATATTTCTATCTTGTTTTGATTTAAATAATTGTTACCACCACCCGCGCAATCAATTATTGTTTAAATGTATTACTTGAACTATTCTGGATGCCCCTATCTACGCACTTTTAGATAACAAAAAGAAAAAACTGAAACGTATACGAAATATATGCAGCCGTAAGCAGACAAATGCTAAACCACGTGAGTAGCTATTCACTAAAGCACGAAAAGCAAGAAATAATAAACAAATACTACAAACAGCGTGATTATATATTCAAGATTACTCGTCGGCCCTCAGACCATACTGTTTAGAGAAGGAACATAAGAAATGCAAATTGAACAATTAATGATTCAATCATTTGTGGATCTATAATTGCGTCATGCCCAATTTTTAATTTTGCGAAATTTTGCTTCATCACAATATTTATAAGCAAAATAGATGATCAATATGTTTTCATTGATTAAGTATATAAGCTTCTGTATATTTGACGTATTTGCAATTAGTTTCAGAATGTGATTATACGAAATTGTGCAGATATTTATATATATATATATATTCCGCAATAGAAAGCAAAATTCACTATTTCTTTAAATACGAGAAAAAAAAAGTATACCATGGATTAACATTTATTAATAAATATTACACCTTCCAGTATTTACAGCAAATATTCTGGATGCATAAGTGCTATATTCACTTATCCAATCATAACTGTTAAATTGTGGTAACCAATCATAACTTCATAATTAGAAAAGTAGATTAGTTATTTTTGTAAAACTATATGATGTGTCGTCGCTTACATTTTGAATGTGTCCGTAACAAATTGTATTTCATATTTCCAGACATTTCTGTTTTAATTTGCAGTATTTGTTTGTTATGTTTCTGTATCATTCCAAATTTATTTCTCAGTAAACTCGTTTTTGCACATCCAAACGTAAATTTTGCTAATTAATTGGGGTATCTTTAAACGCCAGAAGCACTTACAGCATTACTTTCAGATTTTTCCTTGTCACGAACCGAAAAATTACAACTACAGACAACGTGACCGGTGAGTAGTGTATGTGCACAAATTGCTGATTTCTGTGCAAGAGCTGAAAAATTTTAAATAATTTTTGACGAAAATACTGATTAATTATTGTTTCGAGCAACTTTCTTTATACGCTATTATACTGAGTGCTGCAGGTACACCGGAATTTGTATGCAGCTGGAAAGTCAACTCCAAACGGAACACGATGCTTTATTCTGTGAGGTGCTTTGCTTTCATCCAAATTGATCTCGATTTTATTTCTTTGCCACAAATTATATTCCATGTGCCAATCCGAATATCTATTATTCTGGAAACGTTTCGAGAAGCAGTATCACCTATAATTCATTGTCCTTGAGTGAAAAAATCCTACGTATTCGCGTGTGCAAATTGGTTATGACACTATTTTTATAATAACTTGGTATACTATTGAAATAATGAATGTACTGTCCAAGCCAACTTTATCTCTATGTAATTTCCACACCGTTAGCCGTAAACAAATTTCAATTTACCTGGAACACTCAGCGCATCGACAGTTAAAAAAGAGTCTCTTAATAAAAATCAATTAGCATCTTTCTAAATAATGAGCATGTTTGAACACATGCTAGTCGCAGTTCACGCTGTCAGTAGTAGGAATTTTTCGGGTGTATAGAAGTCAATATCAGGAAAAAATGATTTCGCCTTTTGCAACAATCTCACTTTAAAATCATAATCATCGCTTAAACATGCAAAATTTATTTTAAAAAGAAATCAAGTTGGTTTGGAACAGAAACATCACAAGCATCCCTCTCAAAGTAACATACCTGTCTCAAAATGCGACACACCTGTCAATTTCGGTCACATACAAAATGAAGGCGGTTACACATAATATGATGTTGCAGAAAAAGAAGTAGTCTGCATGCATTGCGTAAGTTATACCTAGCTAAGTTATGAATGGATACGAGAAATGTAAAGTTAGGTTTGGATGAGAAAAATATATAACTAATAAATCCAGATTATTGGTTGCAGATATTGGCAAATGTTATTCAACGGATTACTGGACAAAATACGTACCAGCTGGCGTTGTATTGTTTCGAATGTGAGAGATAGAGTTGGTCTTTTGAGTGTTTAGGTTGAAACTGATGCAAAATCGGGTCCGCCAAAATCATAAAATAACCAAACAAAATGTGTTAGTGTTAAATGGAAACTTGCACGTAGAGCGTGGCTTGGGCGGCGCAATGGAAAAGATTCATGAATGATGCAATCTTGCAGTCATGGAAACTGACAGGTACTTGATCAGAGAAATGAAGACTTAACGAGACTACTTGATAAATTGCATCTCTTATCTTATCAATGTTTCGTTTATGCTGACCAGATATACGTTATAAATTTCCGCCATAGTTCTATGCTGAAATATGGCGGCCACAAATGGTTTTTTGTCTGTACTATACGAATGGAACAGTAGTAGCCTGTTGTAATTTAAGGCTAAAAGAGATCAGAATTAGGTCCCACAAAACAGAAATAGTGATCAAACAACATAATTTGTGAAATTTCTAAAAAAATAGAAGCAATGCGTGAGCGGGTGGCGCATTAGATGAATTTACAATTCTCTAAAGCAAGTTTACCTTGATATAAGCATCGGCCGTGGTAGTAATGTTACGAACATATCGAATGCTTAATAAAGACGAACCGCTGATTGATGCAATGTATTGTTTGTACTGTAAAACTGTTTACAGCCATACATCATGCCATAATATCATATATACATTGACATAGTTTTCTTTTGTATATAACTTTTCCAATAGACATGGTGTCCGTTCTGAAACAATATATCCGCCGTTGACTTTTGGAAGGCCGAAAACGGCTCTAAATAGGAAAGATTGATCACACAGTATAACTTGTTATATCACTTAAAATTGTATGTAGTTGGAAGGCGTAGTGGGTGATGTGATAGGCTCCGAATCAAATGTTCCTCAGCCAAAACCCAATCCGTCGCCATTCATTCAAATAATTGATAAGTGTTCCATTAAAAACAAAGTCAATCTATGTGACGAATTAAATTGGCTAACTAATGCTATGTTATTTAAATGAAGTTTGCCAGCTTGAATTAAACACCAATGCCATTGTATTTAACCAGTCGTCGAACAACATAAAAAACTACCGCCAGTTGCAACACACTGACGCGTTTCGACCTTCCATGATCATCATCAGAGTACGACTGGCGGTAGCTTTGCTATGTCGTTGGACGACAGGTTAAATAAAATTGCATTTGTGTTTACTTCAAACTCCAAACTTGATTTAAAGTATTGTTATCACCACCCGCACAATAAATTAATTTTTGTTTTATTGCCTATATATATATATATATATATATATATATATATATATATATATATATATATGTGTGTGTGTGTAAGTGTGTAAATGTGTGTCGCTAAAGCTGTAGACAGCAGATGTTCGTGACTGCATAGAAATTGTGTAGCTGACATTTCCAGTCACGTACAATGTACGCAAGACTACTAGCGGTGAGAGCCGCATATCTTATTTTGATTTCCATATATATGCAATGTGGTTTTATCGCCGCTAGTCAGTTTGCCGTCGTACTCTGATGATGATCATGGAAGATCGAAACGCGTCCGTGCGTTGCGACTGGCGGTAGTTTTGTTATTTTGTTCAACGTCTGGATAAACGCAATGGGATTGGTGTTTACTTCAAGCTCGCAAACTTGATTTATAGAAGTGTTACCACCACCCGCGCAAGCAATTATTGTTTAATACTATGTTCATTTTATACCAATGAAACACATGTAAATATATGTTGTTAATATACTGTAGCTTAATAATACTTCTACCGGTATTATGGTGTATTTTTTATGAAAGACGATCGACATGAACAGTTTAAATCGGAGCCAAATAATATCTTACTATATAATAACTATTTACACAAACCATTCTTCGAATGACAATAACCCAGTTTGCATTTTTTCTGTTCTATAATGAATCATCGAGTGCGGACACTTTGAACTTTTGGCTAGAATTGATGCCTAATAGCTCCTGCTGAATGAAAGTGTGGGCAACAATTTAACTTTATTTATAACCAAATATATAGAATATAGCTTTGAATCCGCAGTGGGTGTATCGTATTATTCTTAAGCAAGAATGCTCCGTTTCGGGCACAAGTTTTGACAATTCTGTGCAGTGTTGGAGAATGCTCAACCAGGTCAAAACAGAACTACTTGATTAATTTTATATACATTACTATGCTATGCTTAGTTTATATTGACATCGCATATTAATAAAAAAACAGCAAATTACGTTATATGAATGTCACTTTCCTAAGTGATGTAGTGTTTGTTCTACAATGATAGAATGAGAGTGGTCAGCTTGTATGATATATAAGCAGTGGTTCTAGTTAGGGTCTATTGGAGTAAAATGACAACCAAAATAGCTTTATTTGCTATAAGAATCAAACTCATAAGTAGTGCACGGTTTATACAGTACAGAAAATGTGTAGTGAGATGGCGACCTAACTATGCATCTGTTTGAGCTCCTTTTTCGGCATATCAAACAAGTAATTCAGGAGTGCCTAAAAATGACGTATACCGGTAACTTGATGAACTGCCCTTAAAGTCTTAAGCAATATACATTTTAAACCGACGGAATATCTAGATATATTTCACTATATATTGATTGATCATTTACTATATAAAGTATGAAGTTGGTTGAGATAGCAATATATATTTGACATGTTTACATTTTGGATTTTGGATTGTCAAATTTTCCATCATGTTCGCTTATTATTGAAGTTGATCAACTAAGTGGCATAGGGTAGTTCGTTCAGTGTAAGCTAGTTACCTATCCAGGTTTAGCATTCCGTCGAGTTTGCGGAAAATGAGCGTGTTCATATCGCACACAGATGTTTTGGCTTGGTAATTCATTCTAATTCTGTGTTGCCCTAGTATGCGTAAATGGCGATAATTTTTTGGCGTTGGGAAAATGTATTCGCCGTTTGTTATACAGTTCTTCATAAATGTTCAAGGAAGTTTACTAAATTGACTAATAAAAAATAGAGAAATAGTTTGTATTCATTTATTGTATCTTTTGGATTATGTGATCATCATTCTCTGAAATAAGGGATGCTAATGCTCCTCTCCTTGTGAAAGCCTACGGTGGTGTTGATAAGTTTCATTGATTATCGGCTTCTTCCTGACGCATGTACATTTAAATTTAAACACAATGAATTATTTCGATACATAAAGAAGTTGATTATTATTTGCTCGCTCAGTTCTTAATGTGGTCCCCCTCTGTCCATAAATACTGGAGGAATAATCTGCATTCCGAGAAGAAATTTTCTAAATGTGTGAGTTAGCATCTATGAACAATAAAGACTAACACTCTTCTTTCTCCAAACCTTTTATTATTTACCATATCATATTAACGTAGGCTGTTGCACACATACGACGAAACTGAAAGCAGCTCATCTATAGAATCCATCAACAACTGTCCCAAACGTTGATACAAGAAGAAGATCCATTCGCTCAATAGGCAATAACGACAACTACAATCGATACAGGCCACCAAGTAAACACAGTTAACCTTTTATTTGTTCACATTGTGAGGTCGGAAAACTTGCTAAATATTTTGATGCAATGCTTTTGATGAATGTTCAAATATTTTATCTTTATATTACAGTTGTTGACTGGCTACAAATAATTATAATTATTATGCATATTTCAAAAGCACACACACTTTGAATAACACACATTTTTAAAAACAACATCCCTAAAAATATGTCATGTATATAATATATTCTAAGAAATCTGCAATTCGGTAATTTGGATAAGCATGCACACTACTTGCGTAATTCAAGTTTTAGTAGGATTATCTGTGCAAATTATAAATAAAATATTACTAAATAAATTAACTTTCATTGAGTTAATGAGTGTTTTTCTTTCTACTATATAAATAATGATTTATAACCGAGGGTAAATTTTGAAATACTGTCTCAGCTACGTCATACAAAGTTAAGTTTAAACTGATTATATATATATATATATATTTATATATATATATATATATATATATATATATTCGATTCAGTCCTTTATGTGAATGTTCAACTGAAACCAGCTCCGTTACTCTGAAAAATACTTCAACTATTACGACATATCATTAAAACGAATATCATCAAGGACACTTCCGAGGTAGCAGATGAACTGTAAAGAAAAGACATGCGACAAAACATGGTGTTGTTTGACGTCTCATCCTTATTTACGAACATTCCACTGGAAAAAACAACGACGAACTTGTGCGACCTGATTCAAAATTATCAAGGATCTCAAAAACCTCACATTAACATGTACAAAAACCCGCAATTTAAATACAGTTCAATGGTGAGAGGCTGCATTTCACCTATTCTGGAAGATGTATACATGCAATATCTTTAAAACTAGTCTAAAATTCACAAATAACCAGTTCGCACTATAAAAAATTAATAAGATCATATCATATTATTATAATCAAGGTTGCGGTCTTGATATAAACACCTGACCCATTAATTACTTACATATGTCAGTATAAACTAAGAATTGTATAGTGTAGAAAAGGCAATTCATCCAGTAGACCGGTTTCGTCCTTATTGGGAACTCATCAAGTACTGGCCAGATTTTGCCGCGGACAGGATACGAACCTGGGCACGTCTGCTTCGGAATCTGGTGCTCTAACCACTGAGCTATCCTGCCGCACACTACACTACACACAATTTCCAGTTATATACGAACTAATGTAACTTGGTTAGTCAATTTTTCCTTTAGGTGGAGCTCATATGGCATCCATTTAGACCCCAAAGTTCCAACTAACCATGCCCAATCTGTCATTACTGAACAGACACCACATTACATGGGGAAATGGTATTGAAAGGAACATTTATATAATTAAACGAACATTGGTTGCGCGGGTGGTGATAACCATTATTATAATCAAGGTTGCGGTCTTGATATAAACACCTGACCCATTAATTACTTACATATGTCAGTATAAACTAAGAATTGTATAGTGTAGAAAAGGCAATTCATCCATAGACCGGTTTCGTCCTTATTGGGAACTCATCAAGTACTGGCCAGAATTTGCCGCGGACAGGATACGAACCTGGGCACGTCTGCTTCGGAATCTGGTGCTCTAACCACTGAGCTATCCTGCCGCACACTACACTACATCATATCATATTGTTTGTACAAGATGCAGCAAACCCAACTGAATTCCCCAAGCTAGCCAATGAAGTCGATTCCGACATCAAGCTCTCTCGAGGTAGAGACAGAACAAAATTCCCTTCTTGGATATTTAAATCACTCGCGAGGAAAATGCTGATTTTACTTTAACAATAAATAGAAAATCTGCTTACACTGTGCAAAATATTTATTACAACATTATTTTGTCAAATTATCACAAAAAACCTAGGTAACAACTTAGTAAACAAAAACTGCATGATCTGTTCTGAATGAAATGTCGAGGATGAACTAAGGCAACTGAGGAAAATTTTGCTAATTAAAAAGTATCCGGAGCGGTTCTTAGGTTTCAAGTTCAGACTAGGTTATACTACGGAGGAATCCGTCAAACAGGTTTTACTAAACTTACCATTTAGAAACGACCTACCGTAATCAGTAATTGTATGGCAGCTAAATCGTATCACTGAGGAGAATTTTCACTGTGCAAAAGTTAACATCATATTCAGCACACAGAAAATCAATAGGTTGGAAGCCAAAGATCAATTTACAATTCTCTCCAAATCATTCATTATCTAAAAATTGTCATGGATGTGAGGTAGCATAAATATTGGGCATACAAAGAATCATTTTATAGACAGAATATTGCAACAATTACTATAATCAATATTGCGGTCTTAATATAAATACCTACTTCATTAAGTACATATATTTTTCAGTATAAACTAAGAATTTATGTTGTCGAAAAGGCAATTCATTCAGCCGACCGGTTCGGCCTTAATGTCTGTCCACAAATTACCGCGCAAGTAATGAATTCCCAATAAGGACGAAACCGGTCTGCTGAATGAATTGCTTTTACTACACTATAAAATACTTTGTTTATACTGACAAGTGTATGTACATAATGAGTCAGGATTTTATATCAAGATAGCAAACTCCATTAAAAGTATTCGTTTTCACCGCCCGCGAAACCAATGTTCGTTTATAGCAAACAGTTGGTCAAAACTCAATTAATCAATACAAAAATGACGACAATTCAGAAATCACTGAGCAATACAAAGAGAATGACTCTACAACACTGGCACATACAAACACATACATATACAAACTTACAAATCTCTCAAACAAGAAATAGAATTTAAACAGTAAATCAGACTAGTTTCCACCCACAACATCAAATGAAATCCCAGGATGCCTATAAATGAAATGTAATAAATGTTATTTTAGTAATCTCGTAATAATTTGCCTCTACTAATTTTGCTATTATATGTGTCGCCTAAGTTAGAATTTCAAGCATTAAGTGTTACCGAATATGTTCCAACCGAAGTAAAGTTTAACCAGAAATATAAGTTGGTGCATAATTTCAAATTGTGTGTATTCTGTAGCACGGTAGGCGCAGTGTATATATTTCCAGACTCCGAAGAAAATATACTCCGATTCTAGTCATCTCTGTAGCAAATTCGGTACAATACTTAAAAAGACTTCCTAATAATAACGAAATCGGTCTAATGGTGGAATATCTCTTTGTAACTGATGCAATGTTTATTTTATATTAAATAATCAAAATCCTGTATTTGACGTTTTAAATATATATTAATTACATATATGTATCTATATTGGCTAAACTGAAGTTTTCATGCCAGTATATTATTAGAAAATAATTTTTAGTATTAACAAAGAAATGGAAAATCTAAATATGTTATTTCCTCAATTGGTCCGTTTTTCTTATTACAAACTTGTCATGAACTATACGAAATCAAGGTTCCGAGCTTAATATAGATACAAATCCCATTAAATATACGTTTTTAGTATAAACTAAGCACAGTTTAATGTAGGAAAGGCACTTAAACTGATTAGTAAACGAAATTCATTAATTAGGTCGGTTTTGTCATTATATTTAACTCGCCAATTACGTGTCCTATGTTGCTGCATCTTAGAATAGAATGGAATATATTATTTGTATTCAAACCACACATGTTCCATGAAATATATTACAATATTAGATAACGTACAACTGGTAAAAGACATCACACCACATAAATAAGTCCCTTAAATCCCAGATAAACAAACGAGTCTCATTTATTATGTAACGAGATTTAGCAACACCTGAACCTATCCGCAGTAATATAACTGCGTCTGCTATATCAAATTTAAGCACAATGTAAATTTATTTTACAATCCAATGTTTGTAGCTAACGTTTGGTTAAATTTTCCCTGAGGTGGAGCATATATGCAGTTCTTTCGGCCTAACCATCTCTTTAGTAAGGTCAAATCTGTTATTATTGAATAGACTGATATTAATTTGAAGTGTTCTGGCAGGAGTTTGGTTATATATATATATATATATATATATATATATATATATATATATATATATATATGTGTGTGTGTGTGTGTGTGTGCTTTCTGTACAAAAAAACAATATGTATAAGATAGCTGAGGAAATTTGTCAACTAAACCAGTCTCGTGCTTAAAATTATCTCGTGAAATATTTGCTGGTATTTTCCGCAACTGAAGCAAAACTTTAAAGCAAATATTTTCAGGTGCTGGCAAATACAGGCAGGTAATTGTCGAGCTCCTGATAAGGGCGAGAGCGGTCTACGTCACAAATTGCCTGAGCTAAATTTAAATTTGATGAATGAAACCTAAAATTGAAAATGATGAAATCACTTTGCTCAACTATATTATTTCGTTTAGTTAGCTAAATTGCGCAAAAATTGATTCAGAATCTTTTGTAAATGTATACACAATTCCTGTGAAAACTTAATTTGGTACTATTTTTTCAAACCAAGACAAATACAAATAATTAAAAGTGGACTCCATGAGCGCATAAACGTAAGAATTTAAATATGTTTTAAATTATCTTTGTCTGTGTTTGTTGATTCAGCCTAATTTCGCTATATTATGTTATAATCCAAATACCGCAATCGTTTATTGTTATAAAACAATTTGCAAAATCCACCAATTTTATTTTGTAAAAGCAACTTTGCAAACCCAGCCGTTTTCAAGTCTGGAGAATACCAATATGCAGTTACTAAGCAAGCGCTTTTAATTCCCTCTACTCACAAGATTAATAAACATTATATTCGTCGAAGTTTAGAACGAATTTTAATGTTCAGGTAGACTACCGTTGGTATTTGCTTTCTTCGATACAAACACACACATAGTGATATTAGTATTTTCATTTTACTGGGGGAAAATGGATTTATTGATATACGCCTGTTAACATTTCAGGTGGTTACAATGAAGAATGGATCGCGTATCCAATTATAAAGCATAAATCATGGTAGCAATTGCCAATTCCAATATTTTCGAAAATAATTAATTTGACCACCGGTCATGCTTATGTGAAATTCATAATATGCTTTACTTCGACAGACTGAAAATTTTATAATTAAACAAACATTGGACCACCCTGCCGCAGGGTGGCTCAAGGGTTGGAGCACCAGATTCCGAAGCAGACGTGCCCAGGTTCGAGCCCTGTCCGCGGCAAATTTTGGCCAGTACCTGATGAGTTCCCAATAAGGACGAAACAGGTCTACTGGATGAATTGCCCTTTCTACACTATACAATTCTTAGTTTATACTGATATATGTAAGTAATTAATGGGACAGGTGCTCATATCAAGACAGCAACCTTGATTATAATAATAGTCTGAAAGTTAATTGAGATGTGACGTGAACTGGAAATTCGAATCGTATTCATCTTTCAAAATTTTGAGACTGTAGTCCTATTGCTACTAAAGATCTAAATAATAAATTGTTAGTTAATAAGAAAACACCATTATCTAGTGTAATGTAGGACTTTTAGAATATTTATTTTATCCGTTAATGAAAAAAATATTGAGAATTGACAAACTTTTAAATAGTTACTATCAAATGATTCACTGATGCAGTTAAAACCGCAATAAAATGGAAAAAACATCATAGCAATTTTACTACATAAAAATAGATTTATAATGCATTCAAATGCACGAAACTAACGTTTAGATATTTTACATCAAAATTTGAATTGAGAAATAAATTATGTTTGGGAATTATACATTTATTATAATACAGAAATATAATATACAGTTCGAAAGGCCATTTCCTTTTCGCCACAAATCAATTCAACTTTAATATATGTTTATTTTTATAAGCAGTTTTTCGTAATGCTAGACATGCATTGTGCACCAATTCAAAAGAAGCAAAAATCTAACATTCTGCGGCTTGCATAGTCACGCGCACAAACAAACAATTCACCAATTATTAGTTTTATTTTCAATCACTTATTGTTAAATTCACCAATTAAATTCAAATGTGCTCGAGGTTACACCTTCTCTTCATGCCGTCTTTGGTTTACCCTTCTGGTCATATTTGAACTAATATGTGACTAGATGTGCAACACCTAATGCACAATTGCATACATATTAGTTCTTCGCCACAAACAATTTCAACCAATTCACCAGTTAAAATTCCTTTCCTACGCGGTTGTTTTTGATTATTTAGCTGTGGTTTAATGGTGTTGCATACATTAGCCTCCCCTGTGCGTAAATCTTTTTATTCTTGCATTGAAAGAAAACCTAGAAAGCAGCCTGATTTTAAATGTGAATTTTTCCCAGCTACTGCTGAAACCTTTCAAGCTGCGTTTAGTCTAAAAAGTTCTAGAATTTGCTTACATAGATATCGGCCATGTCGACATACACATCGCACTGAGCAGCTTTGACATTTATATAAATAATTAATGTTAACCGACTCGTTTGCAGTAAACTTATCCTTTATATTTATGTTAAAATATAGTTTTGTTGTATTAACAAATATAATTTTTGCATCAGACACCCGAGAAATCGCTGTCCCCTTAATCCTTCGAGCAAATATTTTGGATAATGCCTTCTTGTTCAATGGTATTCCGACATATATCGTTTTTTGATTGAGTGTGTCTCAAGTGCATTTTTCGGTGTTTACGTCTTACGCTTTCTTTAACAAACAGTTGGCGGTACTTATTTTGTAATGAAGTATTCTTTAGCACCGCTATTTCGTGACACTGAAATACATCAGAACAAATTTTCTTTATTGCGTATCAAATGTCTCTTTTGGGAAATAGGCAAAATACTGTGGTAATTAATGTTTTACTAGGTCTATTTCTGTGATAAATACATTTTCTCCTTTTTAACTGTCATTTTCATTTCTCTATGTCAATCTATTAAGGAATGCGAGTGCGGTATAATGAGGGGTTTTATGCATGCAATAAACCTGTATGTGATGGTCCATATGGTTAAAATCTTTAAGAATGTTATTTGTTTCGATATTGCAAATTGTTTCGTATCGAATATTTCGAAAGAAGACATGAGCTGGGCAATGCATTCATTCCCACTCTGCTGTTCCAATTTCCTGAAAGATAAATTTGATTTGCAATTTATTCCACAGCTTAAGGAAAATTTGTTCTGTTGAATTACTGCGACAAGAATGGGAGGTGCTTACGAAAGCTTCATAAGAACATGGCGCGCGATTAAGTGTTCCTCACCTTGTATGTTTTCCACATTCTCTATGTTGTTTTTGTATTCAATCCTTTTATGTTCCTTTACTTTCCAAAAAAAATTAAAACACATATTATAAGTTATAACAGTCTTGTTGAGGTCTGATGACAAACATTCTCCCATTTACCTATGTTTCATATATCCGTTTGTTCAACTATTTATACTACCACACAATATTTTTCACTCAATTTAAATTAATATGCATAAAATGGTTTGACTAATATTTATGCGTCTTTAAATTACGCTTGCGATCTTCAAATCAAAGTTAGTCCTATTTCTATTGAGGAACTACAATTACCACTCACGAAAATTCTGATTGTGTAATTGGGAAATATTTTAAATGTTTTAAAAGTATATTATACCTGTAAATCTAATTACAAATGACCAGATAAAATAAATTTCGCTGAATTAATTATTTTTTTGCAATTACGTTGTACAATTGACTTTGCAAATTGTAGTCTATCTTTTGCTATATTGCCACCGGCATAAATCTTTAAAATTTTATCTTGCGCATTTTTTAATAAACCAAACTAACTAAGCTGTAGGTAAAGTTTCGCCAGCCTGGCGATTTTGTCCATAAAAATATTTGAGTCCAATGTATAAGCGCGCTGCGGTGATCCTTGACAAGCCACGTAGAACATGTTGGGTTTTACCTTATGTATATTTCTAGCTAGCTGAAAAGTTTATCAAAGTTAATGTCGGGTTTAACGATGCAGAAACAGCTTCGTATTTACATAAGTTTTATCGTTAAAACTGTATCGTTCAGTATGACTGATATATGTGAGAAAATTAAAAATGCAGTTCTGAACACAGCATATTTTCCAGCACAAAATGAAACCAAGTTCAAAAGTTGTTGAATAGCCTATACTCAAGTACAGTATAATTGCGATTTCCCTATGAAATTTCAACTCACATTTCAATGTCAAAGACAGAATGCACGAATTGGAATCGTAGATGTCACTAATAGCTTGACGTCTGCAAAATGCATGGTGTAGTGTTATCACGTTTTATCCGGTGATATCCAATATGCCTGGTTTAAAGAAAACGAAATATAAACTTACCAAATTAGAATTCACATGGGTTTATATTTTCTTTCCGTTACAATAAAGGGCTGGGTAGTAATTAAACTTCATATAGCAATATTTAATTTAGTAAAACTGAGCTATCACCAAACCTGTTGTAATTTTTTTTACCAATTTCTTGGTATAACTAATGTGCTCGAACTAATGAGCTTGTGTAAATCAATAATCTTTTACATCTTGAACCACTTGAGGCTATTTTGGCAGTCAAAGACGATTTCTTATAAATAGATTTTCAGAATGAATAACAAATGATCGCAAAATATAATTAAACCGTATGGATTGACATAAAAGCTTACCTGTGCTGTCAAGATCTAAAAAAACTTTTCCAGGCACGTAGAAGAATCAACAAAATATTTCCTTTTCAACATATTACAATAACCCTCAATTCCCGGTTTAAATTATCCCATCCTATTTCAAAAATTTATTAAGTGATTTAGCTTTATAAATCTATTAAAAAAATATACTATTACTCTAACGTTTGGACCATATTTGGGGCCAACAATAACGAATGTTATATGAACAAAAAACGCATTTATCTATACAAATATCCTCAATATGTTCAATTTATCATTTAAATATCTCTGTACAAACCATAATCATATCTATGTATATATAAAAAATGATACATATAAGCAACAAGATGTGTTCATAAGTTAGAACTCGAGTAATTATATATATATATATATATATATATATATATATATATATATATATATATATATATATGATTATATGTTATTAATGTGTTTTTCTTCCTAATTAAAATATATATATATATACCTAATTATATTACTAACAACATCATATATATATATATATATATATATATATATATATTCATACATAGGTCTACACATCATATCTCACACATATATAAAAATAATCATATTATCAACCATGTGAGTTCTTACCACATTGTAAGTAATTATTTAAATATCCATCCATATATATAAACATGTACACACCATATGGAAAATCCTTTTTGGGAAATTTAAATTTGTATAAATTATGAACTTGAATGCAACGATTAAGTTATATTACATTTTCATGTAAAAATAGAAGAAATGGTATATTTTTTGCTGATTATATAACCATCTTTTCTCATTTTTATTGGACGTAAATTATAAATTAAACATTGAATGTTTCCAGACAACTGATTTAAAACAGTTTATTTTAGTATGCCAGTGGAGAATGGCTTTAGTCGCGAACATCACTCCATTATTTTTTTATTTATTCATAAATCTATGGATAAATAGAAAAATACGATTATATAGCGTACGGTATTACATTTAAGGCTCATTATTCAATAGCTTCTGATTAATTTCTTCCATACCAAATTTCCATTCTTCTATTTATTTTTATAAAAATCGTGTAAATTACCTCTTTGAATATGGATTGACTATCAAACATTATTTGTCTTATGAACTTAGCTTAAATGTGGCAGGCTTAATATTTAAATTCAATTTGCATACTTTGATAAACTATACAAAGTTATACTTATGATTTATTTTAATCAATCGTGGCAAAAGCTCAAAATACATATTGTAATATATTAGCTGGAATCGGCAATTTGACTGTGAAGCTCGATTTTGCTAAAATTGAAAATTAATTTGTAGAAGAAAATTATTACGGAAATGGCATTTATCTCACTTTAATAATGCCATGATACCCACACATGATATGCATTTTAAAATTTGATTTCTTTAAATGTTACTAGTGTGCATTATCGTTATAGAATTTTAATTTAAATTTCACAATCATCTGTGATTAACAATTTTTGTTGGTCATAAAATTTTTAAAAATGTAGCTACTTTCAAGACGTTGAACTTTACTTACTTAATTAAACTAACTGTGTTAACTAATAACAAGCGTTAATATCCGTATCGCAGAATCACTTAACATTGAAAGTTGTTGTCTGTTTCATTTGCCACCATAAATGTGCAATAGAAAACTGACACGCATGAAACACATCGTAAAATTTAAAAAAAACAGGAATGCTATTGTCCCTCCGTGGTGTTTTATATGCTTTTTCTTGAAGTGATACATAAGTGACCAAACACGTTTAGAGACTTAATATGGCTTTTTGCAGTGCTCCATATAACTGGGATAAAATTTATCTGAACTGTTAGATAATATATTTTGACATTCAATAAAACCCCAAAAAAATAAATGCATTTCCAAAATAATATTTGTCTCAAATCTATGGATTTTATTCAAATATAGCCCAACCCCATTTACCTGAATAGCCTGAGGTAAACAGTATAAAATTTAGCATTGATTTTTTTATCGTTAACGATAGCCTTGACAATAAAGTAAACGGATAAATGGAAAAAAAAGCTAATTTAATTTCAGTGATTGATGATTTGAAACATTTGGGTAATAAATGACAGCTTTATCTGGAAATACAACTAAGAGATTAACTTTCACCTCCTGTTTAAACTTCACTAATCAATTTTCTTGTTCAAAAGTCAAAGCAAAAAAATTTTGGGCAATTGGTAAATATAATGTTTGGCGTTTCATGATATTTGGTAATGCTTGCTAGTTCATGCATGCGAGAACACATTTGTTTAATTTGTTGATTGATACATTATGTTATTGGGAAATTAATAATTTGTAAATCATCGTTTTAAACATTATTTAAAGAAGTTCAGCAAGACGTAGTGTCTGTTTTCTAAACCAGAGTATAGATCAGATGCCTAATTGACTAAATCAAAGTCTGATTTAATATTTCTATGCAAAATGTATCAGCTCTATTGAAATTCTTAGTGGCATTTATTTTTCTATGAAGCTTTTATTATGTGTGTATATATTATGTATGCTTAATGATTGATCGCACATAGAATTTATTTCACTAAATTTTGACAGCTACTGAGTTAATGAAAATTTTTTATTTAATTTGACCATGCAAAATGAAAGCGTAATGATTATTAATTATATTTATCTATATAAAATGCTCACTGAAATTTTATTTCCAATTTAGCTTTTGCTATAAGTATATATTTTGTGTGTTTGCTGATTGATCCGCCATAGAATTTATTTCCGTACATTTTGACAGCTACTAAGTTAATGACGATTTTTAGATTATTTCGACCGCGCAAGATACAAGCATAATGAACAATTTTTAACCAGTCGT
>JAQBSW010006621.1:0-47084 GCA_029291075.1 Eudiplozoon nipponicum | reverse complement strand
CAGGCCCTCGACTAGAATCAACAAACATAAAATCGGATTGGCAACAAACTGAACTGGAAATAATAGAGGCGCATACGATGACAGAAGTCCCCAAATAATGTGAGCGTTTAACACTGCAATCCACACTGGCGCTGTTACCATGTGGAAACGACAACTTTGCGCAACAAGGTGAAACGATCAACTATACTGGGAAAAATAGCACTTGTATATGTAACAGTGAACAATGCGCGCAAATGGTTAATTCTCAAGCTATCAAAACAATAATGACCTGATCTCAGACATCACTTTGCAATACTGCGAGAATGACCTTTACATGCTAACACGCATACACACAAACAAAAACGCATATGCACTCACCAACTAGCCAAAACAAGAAACAGAAGTAAAAACGAGTCAGATTTGTTACCACCAGCATAATAATTGAAAACCCAAAATGTATAAATATGTATGATTGCAAAAGAGACGATTAGTATTCACTTAATAAATGGCCTTAATCCACTTTGTTACTTGTAAGTTTTCTAATTATAAGATTATATATATATATATATATATATATATATATATATATATATATATATATATATATATAAACTTATTCTTCTTTAAGTCAATTGTATTTAATATTACACAATATATTTGATACAAAGAAGAAAATCACATTAATAACAAAGTGAATAATAGCCATTAATTTAGTCTACTGAATTAAACAAATGATCATTATCCTATTTGTTATTAATGTTTTCTATCTTCCTAATGAGAAATACATATTTTTGCATGGAATATTTTATAGTTTCTTAAAATTTATAATATGTAAATATTTACTCACATAGAATTTCATTAGTTTTTAGATTTTTTAATTATAATATATATCATTTGATTATTTTCAGCATTACAGAAATAACATGACACAAATTTATCATGAGGTTTTGATTTATTTTGAAGTAAATGCGAGTTCATACACAATTTAATCAATAGCAATGATTTTGTTGCATTTTTAGGAAAAGAAGTGTTTAACGGTTATATTAAATGCCCTTCAAATAAAATTTTCGTTATGGAAGATTCTTTCGATTTGTTTGAAATATGTACGAGTAATTCTTATTTAATTAAATGTTTAGTGCCAATGCACTCACTAATTATAAACTCCAAATTTGATATTTCGGCAGTTCTCCTTAACCAAAATAAAATAGAATTTCAAATTAACATTTCATTTTAGAAATTTGAATTTGGTTATGCAAAATATATTTATCCAAGTGTTCACGTGTCATTTTAGTGCAAGTTATTAATTATTTGAATTTTCAGGTTCATCATTATTTACCAATGAAAAAACGATTGTACTTGCTAAATATTTTTTCTATATTACGATTAAAAGCTACAGTACACACCTCTTGACCTTGTCTACAATTTAAGTACCTTCCAAAATCGGAAGTATAAATATCAAGAATACATTTTAATTGATAAGAAACCTAATCCTGCTTGCCAATTTGCGCACGAAGTATTTTAGAAATTATCATGAGGTAGGTTGATACACGTGGTTGTTATTATTACATACTACTACAGAATTATAAACATAAATGTATTTTAGTCCTTCGCGTTAATCTAATTCAAAGAATTATTAAAATTTAATAGAGAATGTTTAGTTTGACAAATGTACTGTGAGTATACTTTGAATTTGTGAACCATAGAAAGCGCAACTCGTCAAACCATTTTTTTCTTTGTTCGGATTGGACAAACGATTTATAAATTATATTTTAATGACAGAAATGAAACCAACTTGCCTTCAGTTCAGAGCTAGTCAGTTCACTCAAACAGCAAACAACTTCAACTAATAGAAATTAAAAATGTTAGAAAAAATATATTTGACCAGATATTGTGTCATTTGACAAGGCGGAACGGAATAAAAGTAGTAGTAGGAATTGTTACCAATATACACAGTTTTAAAAACCTTTAAAAGAACTATATAAGATGGCGGGCGCGCTTCATCTTCTATGCCATGAATTCGTCCTTATTAATCAATTAATCAATTCCAGTTGTAAACTCTGTGACCATTATTTTCACGACAGTTAAATGTAAAGAAATATTTTAAATATTTCTACACGCCTTATCTTAATTATTAATCATATTTCTAATAATTATAATGAGGCCATTTACCGGCCTTATTAGTCGTGTTAAACTAATATATTAAACTATGAAATATGAATGCAAAAACCAATTTGAAATCTATTTATTTCATTTTCCAGCTTGTCATTACTGAAATCAAAAGAACCACAGGAATAAATTAAAAAATATACAATTTCAAATATAGCGCACATTATGTTATTGATATAGCCTAGGCTTGGTGTGTCATGTATAAAATCGCATGAGAAATAATCGAAAAGGGGATGAAGGCAGTTAAGTAACTAGAAGCGCAGTTCACCTAGTTTAATCACATAAATATGTAATATCTAAATTAATAAACCCATATAATTAAGATCAAAAGAAGATTTTATTACTTCCCGTTTTGTTGGCATGAATTTTCTCGGCTCTGATGGCAACATAAAAATTTTATATAACCGTCAATATGTGAAATTATAGATAATTTAAAAATATATTCTGACTGGACAAACAATATTTATTCAGGGGAATATGAATTATAGTTTATTTTGTAAAGTGACGAAGAACATATTGTAAATTAATAGAATATATATCAAAAAAGTTTCATTGGCGTGTGATAAACACTACTTCCATTTTGATCAAAAGTCGCACCAAGAAACCTAATTTACTTTTAATCGAATATACTTAAAATGTTCCAACTTTTATGGCTATAATCTCAATAAAAAAGGAAACCATTTATTGCGGATGAAACAAAGATCTATATACAGGATTTAATAACAAAATTTGCGGCCTTCATCCGTAAAAGGCTCAATTTAAATTTACTTGACTGGAATATAAACTAAGAAAATTGATTCAGTCAAATGCAAACAAATTTAAACAGTCTTTTCCATTAGTATATATGTTTTCCAAATAAGTAATTTTGCGTTAGGTAACTGAAATTATGCTTTATTTAATCAAGGTTTACGGATTTCCAATAAAAATAAATTCCTTTTTTTGAGTCGTTGTTAATATATCAGGCCGATTAATGGATATACTTAAAAGCCCATATAATAACTTTTAGTATATCAAGATTGTGATCCTGACAAAAACACCAGTTCTATTTTATACACCAATTTGTAATGCAAAATAAGCATCTTATATTGTTGAAAATCCAAACTACTCAATAGACTGGTTAATGTCTCATCAGTATATCTTCATGAAATGTCCGGACGTTTCGGCGGCCAGGGAAAAAATTTGGGCAAGTCTGCTTCCGTAACTAAAATTGAAACATAATTTATTGCGCGGGCGGTGGTAAAAAATCTGTAAATCAAGTTTGTGAGCATGAAGAAAACACCATACCCAATGTATTTAACTAGTTTTCGAACAACATAACAAATCTACCATCAGTCGCACGCATTTATGCTTTTCAATCTTCCATGATGATCATCATGCGAGACTACTAGAGGTGAGAGCAGCATATCTAATTTTGCTTTCCATGTATATTCAATGCGAATTGATCCTTTCTAGTCAGTTTTCCGTCGTACTCTGATGATGATTATGGAAGGTCGAAACGCGTCCGGGCGTGCGAATTGCGGTAGTTTTGCTATGTTTTTCAACGACTGGTTAAATAGATTGGGATTGGTGTTTACTTCAAGCTCGCAAACTTGATTTAAAGAATTTCTTACGAAACTGTTGCTCTACCCACCGCCCACCAAACCATATTTTTATTATACAACAAATATTCTTTTTTACAAACGTTTTAACATAACTGGCGCGTGTTTTCCAGAAAAAGAATTAAAATTTGGAAGTATTCTTTGTTAATAAGAGTAGTAAAATTGCTATCACAAGTATTGCCACTGACCATAAAATATTAATACGCAATTAACCAATACTTGATTGCGCAATTGGAAAAATAAAGAAGTGAGTTCGACAACTTCAAAAACACGTCAATACCTTCTTACATCTAGTTTCAAAGTATGGTCAACTTTGAAATTCCTTTAACTAATTTAGCCCCAGACGGATTAACATTATTATTTACATTATATATATATATATATATATATATATATATATATATATATATATATATCTAATTAAATGAAACACATAACCCTAACAAACCGCTTTCTCCTTGAATTGTGCACATTTACAACAGAAAACAAAATAATTCGTGCCAAACTTTTATTTAGCGTATTAAAACGCTTATATAAATTTTATAAAAGTGAACTGATATAATGAGAAGCTGACATCAGGTTTAATAGACATGCATATTTAATTTAAATACAGCCAATATAAACGTTGATATTTGTAGCCACAAACCTAAATATTTTAAAACCTATAAGTTTTTCTTAAAAGTAAATATACTTTCCATTGTTCGATATAATAAGTTTCATAAAATTTTTCTTATCATTCTGAGATGCGTTCAATTCAATGAACTATGATAAAACACATGGACTAAAACGTCATGTTATTGAAAAATTAAATATTTAAAAAATATTAATACTAAATATTTATTGTTATGCATGAATTGTTGCTAAATTTAATTTCGTAATGCATTTGTACTGTTCCACTGCTTTTTACAAAACTTAGAATATACAGATGTGGAAAGTTTTTGCTAAGTATCTGCCTGGTGTTCCAGTATGCATCGTTGATAAACTCGTTCCCACGAATTGACCAAAACACAAAAGAAGTTATCCACCATCCTATTATGTTATTAGGTGGTTTTGGTGGCTGTCAAGTTTTCTCAATGAGTGCGAATAATACAATGGATGCCACACAAGAGTGGGTAACACTCAATAAATTGATATTTCCTAAATCCTTTGTGAGCGGTTTCAAGTAAGTATCATTTATTAAATTCCATAAAAATAGTCTTAGCTAATTATATAAGTGTTTTCTTATTAATTAATATGATACCTATAAAGTGTTGTTGCACCTTTTGTGTCGAGTCTAAACGTTTTGTCTGTCTAAGAAGGAAAACGCACGTATTAAAATTTAACTGCCAATCTTCAATACGGCTCAGAATTTTAGCAAATAAAGGAAGTGTATTGAAGACAGAATTTATTGATTTGGCACATTAAACCATCTACCTGTTTTAAGCAATTCAAATAACAAAAGGTAATAATCGATCGATATATATACATATATACATATATATATATATATATAATAGATAGAATTTATTGTTACATCTATTAAAAGAGGCACGGAATATTGCACACGAATCTATAGAGACAAAATAAAATTTAGAATGCAATGATAGATTAAGCTAGATTCCTCGCCTCTATAATTAGAAGATAATTCTCAAACGAGATAACATGCAGTGTTCGACTCACCTCGTATTCCATTAATAGTTCGATTTCTGCAAATGTTATATTCAGTTTATTGGACTCTACGAATAGAACGTCACAAATTCCAAATTCTGTATTTCAAAATATTTAGTAAAACAGCCTTAAATTAAAAAATGGCGCCTTATTTCAATAGAGATTTTTGTAAGAGAAACTGTTTGGCCATTGTGAAACTATTTACCAACATCGTGATATCTTCAACTTGCATTTTCTTAATTTACTATTAGAAAGATTTTTCTATCCTGAGCTATCGAAATTAGCCCACTTGCAAGAGTGTAGGCACAAATTGTAACATATAGACTTTCATAAACATATTCATTTTTGACAATGCACTTTAACAATAATTGATTGCGCGGGTGGTGGTAACAATTCTTTAAATCAAGTTTGCGAGCTTGAAGTAGACACCAATTCCATTGTATTTAACCAGTCGTCGAACAACATAACAAAACTACTGCCAGTCGCAACGCTTAGACGCGTTTCGACCTTCCGTGATCATCATCAGAGTACGACGGCAAACTGGCTATCGAGGATTAAACCGCATTGAATATATATGGAAATTAAAGTTAAATATGCGGCTCTCACCTCTAGCAGTTTCGCATACATTGAACTTGACTAGAAATGTCGACACACTCATTCATAATACACGCATAAATATTGAATACGTTTATTTTCAATTGATGTAATAACGTTTTTGTTTATAAAGCTGCAGATTAAGAATGTTGAAACGAAAATTTTCTGATTACAAAGTGAAAAACGTTTCCTAAATATCTGAGCAAATCTTTAATAGAAATAAAAGTACAATCCAGACTGGTTAACACGTTTCTTCAATGCCTAAAACTAAAATGATATACGCACAGAGGAAGCTGGTATGTGCAGAATTTTAGTTCCATAGCTAATTAATAAAGGGATGTTTGTACAATAATTGAATTAAAATGGTTTTTTTCTGTGTGCGTGTCTTAGCGCACATGTTTCACAAATGACAAAGAAGCAACGGATTTTATTTAAGTAGTCAAATATTGTGTAATTGTGCATAATAAATAGCAGCCCAGGACGATATTTTTGTAAAAAAAACAACAAACGACAAGAAAATTTGCAATGCGGAGATAGTCAATTGTAACATGCTCTCCTCGTTAATTTTAGTAGTCAGTTTATACTTGTTTTGATTTTTATAACGTAATCAAGCTCAATAAATTGATCATAAGTGTTATCTATTCAGAATAAAACAATATTCATTATAAAAACAGATAAACTTTAAAAAATGTCCTTGATTAGCGCAAATGATCATGCTGTTTGCATGAATCAAATCCACATGACCAAAAATAAGCAGGAATAAAAATAATAGTAGCTTTCCTTTTGTGTTTATTTCAAGATTGACGTTAAATGCTAAGACAAATATGACTCATAATAGGCGGGGTGTTTACTATTATCCCGGAACTGAAGAAGTCTGGTCTACGGCTTACCTTGGCCAAGTCGCATTTATAAAATCCTACGGCTACCTGAACGTCATCGTTGAACATTTCCTGAAATCTTTGAAATACGTCGTTGGCAAATCGTTGTTTGCAACGGTCTACGACTGGCGCAAAGCACCCAGTAAGTTATTCGAATAGATAAACATATTTAAAATTTTCTAACGCCAGCATATTATTCAGTGCTGAGAATTTCTGTGAAGTTTTTAATTATTTACCAAGATTATCGCCATGTGTCACTTATGATCTAATGATTTCGAGAAATATAATATAAGGAATGGTAATTATCTGTGGAGAATATTGTTATTTACGATTACATACGCCTTTGTCAAAAGATATTTTCCAATATTTAGTTTTCGCGTGTAACATATTCTAAATGTAATTCCGCAAACAAATATAATACAATGCTTTCTTTTGAACTGCGAGCATTAATAAAATTCATTGTACCCTTCCTATGTGCAAAAACAATAAGAAATTTTATCATATATTAAAAACGTAACCTGCTCATACTTCCTGTACCTACGAATGAACATATTTATATGTACCAGGGAAAGCAAAACAAGATAGAAATATGTAAACATAGAGAGAGTGTGAAAAACGGAACCAATCAGTTGGTGTGAGATTGGTATTAATTCACCACTTTCAGTGGTTACAGCTATTTTAATTTAAATTCAAATGATTCTGTTAAGCACTTTTTTAATTTTCCATTTAAAATGTTCTATTCTTTTGCCTCTTTTTACAATTTTTAATGCTATCAGTATCCAAAGAGCTAATATCTAGATCATTTTAGTTTTATGTCTATAATTACGCTTGTATACTAAGATCCACTAAACTTTACAAGTTCCTTGGTTTTTGTTACATGTTAAAACGACGTAAAAGATGTTGAATTTCATAAATTCCTGATTTTTACAAGTCTGTTATTGTTTATTTTTTGTTACAAAGTAAATAACATAATGTGATAATATGTTTTATACCATAACCATGCCTTTATCGCCGTTTCCTTTCTTTTAAGTTGGGCTGTGCTGTAAATCGCATTATATTAAATGAACGTATATAAATTAGAATATAACTTATATTGGTTTACCTAAGTGCTGATGTATTTGCATCGTCTTGTATAATTCTTTTATTTGTCTCAAATCTCAAAATTGAAGGCGTCTTAGACACATTGATTTGATATTGACCACTTACATTCTATACAAAGATTGATACTAAAATTTAATAAATTAAAATAATACGCTTCCTTAATAAATGCTACGCTTTATTACGTATAGTATGATATCTTTAATTTGCTATCTATGAACAATGAGCTACCGGAACAATTGCTGTTTGTCCCAATTTCAGATATTTTTATATATATCGCCTGCAGAGTACACTCCTAAATTAGGCATTTTGTTAACCAGCATTATCTGTTGAAGCTTGAATCGGATAAGGAGACAGTAATTATATATATATATATATATATATATTGTTAGAGAATCTTAATTCAACTGAGAAATTGTTATGGATATAGATAGATAGCAGTATTACTTAACGTAACGTATTGTAGCAAATGCATATGCCTGCTATACAACCCCAGTAATTTAGAATTTTCATTAAAATATTTATTCAAGCAGTCCATAACCAGTATATTTTCAGTCTGTCATATGTGCTAAATTGACATTCCGATTCATTAGTTCAGGTTTCTATCACAAATTATGTCTGGAATTTTATACGTGACATCTACAGTGTCCCGTGTTACCCCTTTTTTGCAATTACGCATTTATTGCATTTTCCTTGCAATTATCTGAAATGTAAGCATTATTTTTAGTGCACGGCGAAACTAATCTCTGTTTAAATCTAAGGTTTTATTATCAATTCTCTCCGAAGCTTATTTTTTAATAAAAGCGTCTTAATTATGTTAAAACAGAGTTCATTCTAAGGTTTTTATAGCCAGCATTTAAAAAGTGCAATTCTTTAGTTAAAGGAAAGATTTTTCGTATTAGTATGAACGAATAAGAAAAGCAATGAGCAAACTACATGGAAATCAAAATAATTTAAAAATTTTAATGTAAATTTTAAATGCAGTTCTTTTTTGGATATTGATAATTAATGCACTAAATAAATTGGACAACCTAGCATTTTGCGATTTCGGAGTGGGTTTAGCTAATTTTGAAATAAGGAAATTGCCGAAATCTTGAGAAGTTGATGAAAGTATATTTTTAACGCCTTATGAAGCTGTGAGTGAATTTAACAAAAACGTGCCTCGCAGTAAATTTTAAATTAAATATCCAATGATTTATCAATTAATAAAAAAGAAGCTCATTATACAAGTTTTGGAATTGATATTGCTGTCGTGTTAAGAATAATACCAGATCGATTAATGTAAAACCTATCCCAATTCTCTTAACACATTTACAGACAGGATCAATAGAGTAAATATTGCCCCAGTTACAGTGAATCTACAAAATAATTGAGATCATATATACAATTTGGGATTGGAATACATTTGAAAGTAAGTTCCTTGGAACTGATAAAGAATGTATATCTGTTACATTTAAGAAGAGTATTATACTCTTTTTTCATTTATCTACAGCTCGTATTGTTCAAGGATAGCTTTATTCTATAAACGCTTAAGTTCATATCTAAACTAATTCGTCTCAACAAATATCATTTAGACGAGCAGGACGCATTCTTCCACACGTTAAAGCGAGGCATCGAAAGAATGTATGAAGAAAACAACAGAACAGCGGTGCTACTAGTAACACACAGCTACGGTGGAATAATGAGCCAGTACTTTTTGAAACAAATGACGGCTGAATGGAAAGCGAAATACATTTACAAGCTCGTTACAATCGGGACGCCGTACGGTGGCTCAGTAAAAATTTTACGAGGTCTACTTTATGGTAAGAATGATTAATAGTATTATTATTATTATTATTATATGACATATTATTACATATTACATATACTACATTTTAGTATTATTATTATTATTACTATTATTAGTAGTAGTATTAGAAATAGAAATATCAGTGGGTGTAGTATTAGTATTAGTGCTAGCAATAGTAGTAAACATTGAGCATATGAATAAATATCAATTTGTCTTCCATTACCTGCGATAAATTAATGCCATTTAACCAACCTTATGTTTGAGGAAACGTGATTTTTCAAAAAATAATTTTTGAACAAGCCTTTTTAATTGCCTTTTATAAGAATAAGTAGAACTTACACTATTCATTTCTTGATTTATTTGTCACTTTGTGCTTTTCTCTAATTTAAGGTCTTGCCAATATCTATCAATACAATGGCCAACTGTGGTATGATACAATTCGAAAAATTTAGAAAGAAAGAAAAGTTGGCCGAATAAAAGAAATAAAACTTTAAAAATAAATTATTACATACTGGAAATACTTTGAGCTGATAGACATTCAATTGACTCAATTACATTTAAATATTTGTTTATTACTTATGATCCACTATAAAAGTCGTTACATACGTGATAGCCAAAATTCAGCTGCATCTATTTCTTTTGAAAACTCTAATTCGAGCAAAGTGCCAAAAGCCAATAACAGAAATTTCTATTATTAAATTGAAAGTGAACAGTTATTTGATACATTTGCGACCCTCACTATTAAGAGTCACATTGCGGACGACTGGTTAATTTAAATAGAACTAGTGTTAACTTCAGTCTGGCAAACTTGAATTTAAGAATAATTACCACCACCCACGAAATCAATGACTGTTTAATTGTTTTAACTTTATTTATGTGGGACGAAATCTACCAAAATGTTAATGTTCGTGAATGCATAGAAATTGTGCAGCCGACATTTACAGTCAAGTACAAGACTACTAGGGCTGAGAGCCCCACATACAGTTTTTCTTTCTAAATCTATACATTTCGGTTGGATCCTCCCTAGTCAGTTTACCGTCGTACTCTGATGATGATCAAGGAAGGTCGAAACACGTCAGTGCGTTGCGACTGGTGGTAGTTTTGTTACGTTGTTCGACGAATGGTTAAATACAATGGGATTGGTGCTTACTTCAAGCTCGCAAACTTGATTTAAAGAATTATTAAAATATGATTAGAACATTCCGTAATTCCTAAATGTTTTAAATTTAAATTGCCATTTTATTTAAATGCTAATGTAAGATATCTTACAGATTAACTGACTTCTACCATAATGATTACTTGATTTACGATTTATAAAAAAAACGCAGCTTTGGACTGATTAAGGATAAAAATAAAATGAGATAATTACTGAAACCATTATAACAGCGCAATTCCTCTTAGACAAAGATAAGGCTAAATTTGAATTAAACATAGCCTAAACTGTGTTAAAACACGAAGAAGATATATAGCAAACTGTTTGACAAGTTTTAAAGAAGACAAATAAGGAGGTCGTTCCTGTTAAGTCAATCTGATTATAATGATAAAATGTATCAAGAATTAGACAATATAGAGGTTTACAGTGAAATACATAAAGATCCTACGGACAAGTTAGAAGGAGAAGTTACATTATTAGTCAGTAACTTGATTGGTAAGGGTGAATTAGATGAAGCACACGGTAAGCCTCTCATACAACGAGATACAGTTTCGTTCAGAGTTTATGGCTCAGTAAAGGCATATTAACCTCGTAACTCATTGAGAATTGTTCTTAATGTCCATCATTCCCATCGTATAAAATGCGCACGATTCTATTCACGAAATAAAAGAATATTTGGGCTTCTTTTATCATATTATTTGATGAGTTCAGACCATTTGGTTAAAACAGTAAATATATAAGAGCATAATGAAAGCTATAGAAAGCGAGCTTTGATGTGTTTTCAATGTGCACCGATATACCAGTACTCAAAGCAATAGATTATTTTCAGCGTTTCCTGGTTGATCACCCGGTAGTATTAGAAGGAATTAAAATGACGATTCAACATCTTATGGAGAGGATGAGCAAATGCATATCTTTTACTTATTTGATATTTAGGAATGGATTTTATAAGCAAATTAGAGGCGTTAGTATGGGACGAATACTGTCAGTTCCAAAAGCAATTATTTACATGTATTACATGGGGAAAAAATAAGACAATACTACATCAAAAACTGTATATACGATTATTGAATGCCATATTAGTTATTTTGAATCAAAGGTAGGATCAACTGATAATTTAAAAAAAATCTTAGTCCAACAAGATAGCGAACTGAAATTCATGATTAAAAATGAATCATATTGCGAATTACCATTTCTGAATACCAAAGTAATTATAAATAGTACAAAATTAGAACAAGATCTTTCCTCAGATAACGTCCTTAATTTAAAGTGAAATAGTCCATTTAGAATGAATATCGGTATCTTAAAATCGATGAAAATAAGAAGCTTCAGACTAACAGAATCAAAACCAGGATATTTATTAAGGTAGACTGCGAAAATATTGAGTACTAAAAGGTACCCTCTAAAGTTAATAGAAGCAGCATAAATAAATTTACACATAAACGTAAATAAGTAAAGTCAGATAAAACAAAAGAGGATCGGAGTGTCATGATAATTCCTGATTCCAAACTAAATAGGAAAATAAAATGGTAGCATTGTAATAAATTATGAATATTATTTTAAATCAGATCCTTACCATACGCACTAAACTTTCAAACCAAATAGAGAAAATTGAACCGTTAGATACACCAGAATTGTACGAAATTCCATTTAATTATTTAACCTAATATATTTGAGGGAAACTGTATACCTAATTAAGGCAAGAATAGGGGAATGTATAGCTGCGTGCATATATGCGCATATAAATAGATAAGATCTTGATTGTAAAATAATAAAGAGAGGAAAACCAATGAATTTGGAATTAAACAATCGTCGAACAACATAGCGAACTACCGCCATTAGCGGTATGATGATTGATAACTGGTTAAATAAAATGGGATGGGTGTTTACTTCAAGCTCACAAACTCGATTTAAAGAATTGTTACCACCACCCGCGCAATCATCGATTGTTTAATAAATTGGGACGTTTTCAGGCGCAATTAAATATTAATGGCCGTTGTAGGTTGACTGGATTAATTAGAGATTCCATCCGAATTCAATCAAGAAACGACATAATAAAAACTGCCGTAGAAAAATCACAAGGTTCTAATGAAATGCAGCATTTAATAATAGTGGGAAGTGAAGGTTGCATGAATCAGTATCAGAAACGCGCTCAAGTAAATGAACAAAAACATTGGATTGTCATTAGCTTATATAACGCAAGGGAAGAGTAATTTTATATCTTTTAAATTATTTTAGGATTATCATATAATTTTATCCTTGATTTCTTGTTATCTCTTGTATCTTCTAATGTCGGTTCTTCTTGTAGTGTAGCATGTTTTGATAAATCTTTATGATTTTAACGAAGGCAATTATTTGGACTGTTACTATCATATTTCTTTCGGTAGGCATTTTTAGATTTTCTTTTATGATCCCTATTTATTTTAACTATTTATCAAAAACACTTTATCTTTATCTTTAATTTTACTCTCTCAAATATTAACCATAAAAATTTTGCTACTGGTGTTATCACCGATCCTTGACCCCTTCCTTAAAGGGATACCGCTCGTACATTCTTCGTTTAGGAAAGTATGTGCAAAAAATGCCTAACCTGTTCAAAATGTAATTAACATTTGTAACTTTATTTTTACTTGGTACATGTGCAGTTCGTTTTATGTAACTGATTACATCTCAGTTTTAGAGAAACGCTCACATACAGGCGTAGTTTGTGCTTACTTAGTGAATCGTCAGATGTTATTTTATCACTCTATTTTAATTTAGAATATTGTACACTTAAGGACATCCATCCACTCTTACAGGACAAACACCTTCCGTGTGAAATGACAGTTATGCTTAAGAGATCATGCAATAAGTATAAATGGAACAGTTTTAACTAAATTTACAACAACACTTAATGATGGCCAATTGTTTGTAGGATGTGCTTTACATTGAAAAAGGCCTCCTAAACCGGAAGCCAAAATTAGAAAAAATAAAAAGAACTTTTATCATATACAAGAAACGTTTGTTTCTCATATTATCCCGAAATATTCGAGAATGAATATATAAACATATACGTTGAAAGGCAAAGAAAAAAATTTTAAACGTGAAAAAATATGAAATATGGGCACGCCTAATTAGTTTTGCTTTTTTCATTATAAATAATCATTAGTTCTCAGCTGTTTTACAAGAATTGACATATTGTTCATTCCTGAGTCAAAAGGTGACGAATACGCTAAAACAAAAAACTATCTAATGTTGAATAGGTTTTCCTAAAAAATGATTGTCATTTTTAAAAGGGGAAAGCGAAAGAAACTTAAATATTGATAACCAGAAAGGAAAGTAATCTTCCAGAATATCCTATTCATAAGGTATGCTGTTGTTCGCAAAGAACAGAGGAAAGGTGAAGTGGCATTAACACACATTACGACGTAATACATTCATCTTTACCAGCTATTAAAGAGGAGCAACCTTAATTGCCGCCTCAAATATTTTTTACCAAATATACATGCGCAAGGTTGAGATCAATTTACATAGGTCGAACGACCAAAAAGGTAATTGCTCGAAAGAACAAACACCGAAACTTAATGGCCTGTTTCAAACCAAATGGTAAATATAAGTTTGTAATTGCGCATCATACAATTAAAACCTCGTACGTATGTCCTCAAGGCGTGACATATAAGATAATTACTTAATGCGATAACATAAGTGAGTTAGCCACTTTTGAAACTCTATGGATAAACAAACTGCAGCTTGATCTATGCAAGCAGTAAAAGCATGTTCGGTCATTGAGATTGAAAAGGATAGGATTCGCGCAATTGATTGGTTATTCTCTTATTGTTCACTAAATCCACGTTTAAATTTTCTGTTTTTCTCTCCTTAATATATATATATATATATATATATATATATATATATATATATATATATATATATATATATATATATATGAAGATTTATTGATACTTGAAAATACTATGAGAACGAAACAATTATTTTTTTAAATTTGTGAACATTGAAAGGATACTATGTATTTGATTGAGTCGCAAACCAAAAGAACTAAGGTATTTATTTGAGGCATAAATTTATCTACTATTCAATTTTAAAATCATTTTGCTTGTTTAATTTGTTAATTTTTGAGGTGAGGATTTCGACGTTTCTATGGTGGACGTTGGGGAAATACGAAAATTGCTGATCACTCTTCCGACAACATACATGCTTCTGCCTCGATACGAAGTTTTTGGGAATAAAACACTAGTTTTGATAAGAAATGGCAATACAACCTATGAATTTGGAGCACATAACCTGGAAGAAATGTTCGATTTTATGGGAGATGTTTACGGTGCGTGTTCATTCATGAAGCGTTTATATTGATTGCTTAACTTAGTTATATTATTTTGTATTCACGACACAATAAGTAAAATCTAAAATAGAGTGCTACAGCAATAAATAAAATTTTTATCGAGATATTACTTCAGAAATAGCTCGGCTATAATGGAAATGTTTTAGTTCCTAATTACATTGTACAAGCAAAGGAGAAGCGCAGTTATATTCTATTGATTGATATGAGTAAAGTTAACTATTTTTCAACAGTGAATAAATCATTGCAGATATACTACGAGATAGAATACAACTAGTAATATGAATAAATACTACATCTTAAGGAGTTAATCAGATTAATAGTTTAATAAAAAACATAAGCATATATTACCCAAAACAATTATTTTATTAGTTTAAATATTCTTTGTGATAAGAAGAATACTGGCATAACCTACTTGCAAAGAATTTTAACAAAACCCATTCGTCAATGTTGCTACCATCTCAAAGTGGAAAAGTAAGCTTTCTTTCTTATTGTTCACCTATTTCGTGGGTTATTGTGAAGTATTTAAAGGTTAATATCTTTTTCAGAACAAGTTTCTTCTTTCAGCATACAGTTTTAAATGTAAATTAATTATTGCAATTAAAACATAATTGATTTTGTGAGAGGTGTTCAAAATCCTTTTAATAAAGTTCGTGAGCCTGATAAAAACACCAAACTCATTCAATTTTGCCAGTCCCCAAGGATAGCAAGACTACCGCAGATCGAATGTATTGGTGCATTTCGACTTTCCATTTTCATCACCAGAGTATTGACGGAAAACAGAATAGCGAGGATTAAACCGTAAATTGATTAAATTTATCCTACTATGCTGTACGACTACTATATACAGTATAATTGGTGCTTATATCAAGCTCTAAAGTTTAATTTAAAAATATTTATATCCATTATACAAATTTGAGCACAATATGCAAGAACAAATAAGATTTATTAACAAATTCTTAGAAGAGAACTTGTATTTTATTTATTTTAATTGTCAATCTTCATCGCAACTAGCAACAATAATTAATCGGAATCATCGTTTTGACGTTTATAGTCGAAAAGTTCCTCAAGCTTCTTTTGTCCAGCTTACATCCCGAGATTTTAAAGCGTTACGTTTATCGGGTTCAAATGAATGAATTTTAATTTATTATGCTTACAGGCAAGAAATTGTACAACATCGCACGGGCGATCACGGATCCGCTGGAACCGCCAAGCGATGTCAGCGTTGTCTGCATACATTCGACTGGTATAAAAACCATAGAACGACTTGAGTACAAAAAATTGCCGATAATCAATCCTGACCAAGATAGGCAGAGCAGTAGGCGAGTATTTGACGTCACGCCAACACAAATCACTACGCCGTTTGGCGATGGTACTGTCAACCTGAAGAGTTTCGATGTTTGCAAACAATGGCCTAATGCTGAAATCTTTGAATTGCATAATTACACGCATAACGGACTGTTAGCAGAAATGAAGCTCGCAAAGATTTTGGAGAATATAGCTATAGAATTTCGTTGAAACCGACCTTCGTTGACTCTTTGTTCGAAAACATAATCTCTGTTATCAATGGCAAGGTAGATCTTGTAATTAATTAGTGAATATGACCTGGATCCATAAAAGCAGTTCTATGTTAGCTCCATTCACAATGTCTTCCTGATTAAGCAAGCTTGTCTATAATAATTATGAATATCAAATTTATGTTGGTTTATAGATATAAGATAGAAATTTAAAAAAATCCTGGAATAGTTTTTTTACTTTGGTATGCAGTATTTGCCTTCATATAGATAGACGTTTCAACAAATTTAAAATATTTATTCGGCGTATAATTTAAGTGAAGTAAAAATTTTACAACTACAATGATAAATAATTATATTTAGCAAGCAAGTATAATTATCAGCTTGTCAAATATAATGTAACTGAATAACGAAAGACATTATATAAATTTCCGAAGACTAGTATTACTCACTGTTTAAAATAATGATCTGACTTCGTTGGTAATTCTAGGAATTTGACTTATATAATTCGTAGAAAAACACAATTGTTTACCTTAATTACATTTAACGTTTTTTGACCATCACAGATGTCAACATAGCATTAAAAATTTACAAAAATTCTCATATATGACATTTGTAAAGATGGATTTGTTATATTACCTAACACATATAGAATATTTTTCTTAAAAAAAAGAAAACTTTACGAAAACCACAGTATGGATAATTTCATTATGTATACAATATAGTTTGAAGCAGAAAAATTGTTTATTTCAATAATTTTAACATGCAAATGTTGTTTTTTGATTTTTGCCACGCATACCGTTTTCTATTTAACTAGCCTTCATAAATCAACACTGTAACTATTATATTTTAATATCAATGATGTCTCTGAAAATAGCTCATTTGCCAAAGATTAAGTACCACTTTGCTTTTATTATATATTCAAAATATTTTTTAATTTGTTAATTTATTAGCAATTAACTTATATTATTTTATGTATCTATCTTCTAATAATATTTTAAATAAAGAGTTTTATTTGAAAATTATATTCGTTTTTAAGCAGAATATCATACATTCAAAATATTGAGCTAGTGGAAAAAATATATCTAGGAATTGATAAACTAATCAGAGATATTTCAATGTGTCTCTGGTTTAAATTCTATTAATAGTCGCAATACTTTTCATGATGTAAATCTGTAAAATTCTATAATGTGAAGCAGGATTGAATAAAGATGGGTTTAAAATTAATTGAATAGTAAATTAAGGTATTCAAATGAATGGTATATTTACAGCAAGTTAGTACAAAAATTCTGCGTCATAACTTTGATATTCCAGACAAAATTTTAAAAAAGTTTGTCATAAAGTGTGCAATTCGAGGCAGAATGAATTCAGTATCCATTCTAATACAAAGCAATTTTGAAACGTGTAGATTCCTACCTTTCGGAAATAAATAAAATAATTGTGGTTTATGAATTTTAAGAATAAATTATATAACGAATATGGTTTATCTGAAGGTAAAATTTATTTAATCTAGATATGATTACCACCAAAGACCCTTAAAACTTTTATCTAGGCATTCTACTTTCAATGTCAAAATTTTCATCCGAAACGAAGTGGGATACTCCGCAATCAAAAGATTATGCAACATTTGAAAAATTCTACCCCATTTAATGAAAGTAAATTTAACGGCATTGCTTAATTGGTCGACTGTTTGCATAAATTGATAGGCTTTGTTTACTCAGCTTAATCTGCATAAAGTGACAATATTTGCTTAGTAATACAATCTCACTCGGTCCGTTGTCTATGCGTTATTAATGCATTTGACCAAATATAAATTTTCCTCAGCTTGGTGAGGTTAAAATTGTGGCCTCAACGCCTGCAACTTTAAAAATCGCGTTGCAAATTTATCTGCATTCCTAACAGTGTCATGCGAATTTCATTATATGCAATCCAAATTCATTTATGAAAGAGGAATTGTTGCTGTGCAAGTATTATTTTTTGATTATAATGCCTTAATTGCAACCTTACACGTCAAATTAAATGTCTCTTTTATCAGCTTGCTTGGTTAGCCTTTGCGATAGGCAATGTCGTCAATATTGATTTTATAGTAAATTTTTAAAATATTTTGGAGATTATTTGCACATATTTGGTTTGAGTCTTCCCACTATATTCCAAAAGTTTGAATTCAGAATATAGTGCATAGAAATTTTTGTCAGAGGAAATGTTTCATCATTAAAATTATTCTAATCTTTTGTCCTTTATTCATAATAAATGTAGAGCTCATGTTTAATTGCAAAAAACTACATCACGAGGAAAGGAGAAATATTAAAGCCCTGAATGGAGCCAATGTCACATTTAGCGGCTAACACTGTTAATTTGGGAATATCAGAGCGTAGGCGACTTTTGTAAAGACTTGAGGGTTTTGTTGTGAATAAGGATATTTTCTCCGTGATCATGTTGGTAAAGGAAAGCCTATTACCCTGCGAAATTTATTATCGTGGTCCATCCGAGTCAAATAATTGTTGCTATCCATAGGTTACCTAGTAAACGTTTACCAGTAAAAGTAGGTTGGATCTTATTTAAATATCGGTTGAATCCAAAAGTTTTCTTGGATGTAGTTTGCTCTGCAACACAACATAACAGTTGCATGTAGAAACTGTTTAATTTTTTGTATTCACCAAAGTAAATGATCATGATGTACAGTTGCGAAAAGCGCAAAAGCAAATTTTTTTTCCTCTACGAAATTTATCAAGTCTATATATGTAAAAAGTAGCACATGTTTTGATTTTCCTGTCGAATTACCAGGACTCAGTAATTATTTTCAATTTCTTTGAAAATGACGTGATTACAAAGGAGGCATATTACATAAACCATGAATTCCAAATAACGATAATTAAATTTTGATAATTCATAATGATATAAAATATAAATAATTGATTACATATTTTTTCACAAAAAATATTAAAATAAACTTTAATAAATTATTATTATCAGAGGAAATTTTCTTATAATCTTAAAGTTTAGCAAACCAGACAGAACGTATAATTGAATAGTTGAAGGAATCTCAGAAGCATTTATGAACAAAAATGAATATTCCATTATATGATGAATGCAATCAACTGTACAGAAGCTCAAGCCAGTTGAATCATCCACGCCAAGAATGTATGGATTACCAAAAACAACCAAATGAGGTTGTCCTATGAGGTCAATTTTATCAATGGTAAATTCTCCGTTTCATGCACTAGCTAAATGGCTAGTTCGTAAACTAATAGGTAATTATTCTATTGCCGATTAGTTTGAGTTTGTAAACAAAATTTAATATATAAATGTTAAAAACAAGATTAGCTTTTGATGTTACGTCTTTGTTTCAAATGTTCCAATTGATGAAACCATTGACATTATAGTCAAAGCGGTAGAACACGACATATTACCATCGCCGGTGCCAGGTCGCACTTTACGCAAGCTTATCTTATTATGCACGAAAGACGTACAATTTCATTTTAATGGAAGCATCTATAAACAGACTGATGGTGTGGCAATGGGGAGCAGCTTATCTCCAGTGTTGGCTGAGATTTTTCTAGGGCATCTAGAGAACACATCATTAAAGAGTGAAATAAGTTAATGTGCTCAATATATATGGTACGTGGATGATATATTTCTTGTCCTCAAGGACAGGTCGCAATCACGAACACTGCTTCAAATTTTCAACAAAGCACAAGAATATCGGCTTCACGACAGAGCATGAGAAAGATGATCGTCTGCCCTTCATAGATGTATTATTAAAGAAAGAAACTGGTGGTTAACTAAACAGAATAATTTACCGTAAACCAACATGGTCTGCACAGTATTTACATTACAGCAGTTTTGTGGCGTTTCAATATAAATTATTAACGGATCGTGGCTGCTTTTCAAGAATTGACAGATTGGTTAATCGAGATTCAAAAGAAAACGAATACAATAAAGCAATTAATGATTTATTGTCTAATTGCTATCCCAGACAATTAATTTAATCATTTATCAAAAGGGAAATTAAACAGAAACAGACGTATTACGGGCCAGAAAAAAACAGTCTACCGGAATATCCCACTTAAGGCGGATGCAGTTTCACGAATGGCACAAAAGAAAGTTGAAGCAGCATTAACACGCACATTTAATGCAGCTAAAATACGGGTGTTATTTAGGGTAACACACTTGCCTTTACTAGCAATCAAAGAGAAACAGCCGTTAATGTCGATATCAAATATTTTTTACCAATATACATGCTCAAGTTGTCGATCAACTTACGAAGGCCGATCAACCAGACGGTTTTTTACTCGAATGAGAGAACATTGTAACTTAAACACTTGTTTTAAATCAGACGGTGATTGCACGTCTGCAATTGCGCAAACACACCGTCGAATCATCGCACGTGTGTTATCCAGACGTAGCATTCAAAGTAATTACTAAATGCAATAAAAAAGGGAGCTAGCCACATACGCAGGCCATTTGGATAAACAAATTGCAGCCGAATTTATTCAAGCAGAAAAGCATGTACAGGCATTGATCTTGGACTAAAAGAGACGCACGAAATGGATTGGTTACCTTATTTTCCCACTCTCTTCATATTTACATATTTCTGTCTTATTTTTCATTCCAATTTATATATAAAGATATGTTCATTAGTAGATATTTGAGGAGATTATGCGAAAGAAATGTTTCTTGTATCTGATAAAATTTCTTTTTGTTTTTGCACACAGGAAGGGTACAATGAATAGAAATTTTCTTTATTGGGCAGTCATTGATAACAGCAGGATTAAAGTCAGCCTTAATTAGAAACTGGCAGCATTTGATTCAGACTCATTTGTTGCATTAATTACGACACCGATGATGTGCATTGAATGCTATTTTTGACTGTATTTTCTATCTGTCGAAATGAAAACAACCATTCCTAATCATTCATTTTAAGAAAGACGGCGTGCCATCCAAGGGCTCTATAATAAATTAAATTATAATGGTCCGATATATATATATATATTTGTGCTGTTGGTACGGAAATAATATTGCCCAGGACAGCTAATTTAGTTAAACTATTACGGGTACTTGTCAGTTGAAATTCAAACTTATTATTATGCTGCAATAATGCCTATTACGGATTGGAGCTTAATAATGACAAAATTTGTCTAAAAGTGAATTGGTTTTTTTTCACCTTTTGCAGTTAAAAAATGATGCCGACAACGTATATATATCCTAATCGTTCAATTAACATTCAGTAAAATTTAAATTCTCCAGTTGTCGTGGTATCTAATAAAAAGTGGCATATCGAAGGTAAATTGTTGTTAATTACTGTGGAAAGATCTACAACGAAAGTCAATGTAAAAATAAGACTAACTTAAAGGGAATTTGGCGAAATGCCGGAAAATTTACGCAGTGCCCAGTCTCGATGATGAATGAGAATATTTGCAATACTCAGAATCAAATTCCACCTTCTCGATTGTCAGTCAAGGCTATTAATACTAGTATTGATGAGTGTTCAATATCGGGGAAATTAACCAATTAGAAGAATACCGTTCGAAATCTAATGCAAAATTATATTAATTTTAGCAGAGCATATATTAATTTAAATCCTATTGATTTATTTAATCAGAATTCCGTAATTATCTTAACGGTCTTCAAAGACGGCGAACTATCAAAAGTGGTCTAATACATAACTCTTTAATGCGAAATACTTCAGACTAAACTTTTTAAATTTATAATGGTTTAATATAAAAATGCTTCTTTGCGGATTTCTTGGCAAACTCAAAAGATTAGCCGTTATTAAAGTTATTATGATTAGCCGAAATATAGTTATAATAATAAATTTTACTATTATAGAAATATTTTACTAACCAAACAGAACATGTAATTAAACATTTACATAATTAAACGAACATTGTTTGCGAGAGCGGTGATAAATTAACTATAATAAAGGTTGCGAAATTGATATAAACACCTCACCCATTATGTATAAACATGTGTCAGTAGCGAATAGGTATTGTATAATGTAGAAAAGGTAATTCGTTCTGTAGACCGGTTCGTACGTATTGGGAACTTTTCAAATAATGTAAGCGGAAAATTCTGAACAGTTTTCGAAGAATTCCCAATAAGGACGAACTCCGTGTATTGAATGAATTGCCTTTACCAAATTGTGCGTAGCTTAATTTATACTGACAAATTGATATACAAGATCGCAAACTTGATTTAAATAAAATATTAACATTGCACCATTCCCATGTGCTAGACCAAAAATAAATTATATCAACTACAAGGAACGCTTCGTTCACATTATCTCTAATAATGAACATATATTTATATATAAATTAGAAGGCAAAACAAGATAGAAATAAGTAAACATAGAGAGAGTGTGAAATGGAAACCAATCAATTGGTGTGTCCCTTCACTTATTAATGTCACATACTTTTTCTGCTTGCATAAATCCGGCTGCAATTTGTTTGTCCATAAGGCTTCGTATGTGGCTAGCTCCCTTTTGTTTTTCCATTAATAATTATTTTGAATGCTACGTCTGGAGAACATACGTGTGATGTTTCGAAAAGGGATCTAGCCACATAAGAAGCCTTGTGGATAAAAAAATTGCAGCCGGATTTATTCAAGGAGAAAAAGCATGTTCAGGCAATGAGCTTAAACTGGGGGTGACGCGAGAAATTGATTGGTTTCCTTTTTTCACAATCTCTCTATGTTTACATATTTCTATCTTTCTTTGCTTTCAAAATTATATATAAGGATATGCTCATGGGAAGGGTACAAAGAATTTTATTAAAGCTCGCATTTCAAAAAAAAATATTAACAGTGTAATATTTCTAACAGTAAAATCCCATATATAATCGATTATTTATTTAAGCATCATATTCAACACATGTGTAAATATTAGTTTAACTAGATAAATAACAAACATTTTGCTTACAACAATCAGGATTTGCCTGGATCGTAAGGAATAAGCTTAAATTAAGTTATTAAATTAAAATAAATAGAAATTCTGCTTTTGATTAGATTAAAAATATAGCACATCTACCGAATTCCTGTTCATAGTCTAGCAATGATGCGTGATTAAATAAAATGGGATTCATGCTTATTAAATGTCTGTTAACTTAATGCAATTTTTAACCGCTTACTCCCTAAAAACTGTTAAGAACAAACCACATACAAATCTATGAAGCAATCGTGTTAGAAAACATGAAAAAAATTAACCAGAAGCATTGAATTGAAAACTAAATATGACAATAATAAACTTAAATTTGTCGTTAGATGCTGTAAAACCCTCTAGGTTGCAAAGATTTTAAAAGATGATAAAAGCTCTTAATCAAATAAATTTACGTTCAAAATAAGTATATATTTTAAAAATGTGAACACAAACAGCCAAATGAAATTTTGTATATTAAGGGGAATATTTGGAAAATATATTTACTAATATGAAGCAAGTGTTGGATTAGCTCCAATGTATCACAAAGCATTATATTCAACATAACCGTACCTAGATTATAATTAAATTTAAAAATAAAAAGACGCCTTTTTCTCAAAGATTCATACGAAAGATAGCTATTATATGGTTCAATAATCGCAGATCATCTACTAGATTATGTATTTGCTATATGGCGCGCACAGACTATAGAAAAATAAGGTTCAGCCTTGATTTGGCCCAGGCAGAAGTTGAATCAAAGTAATGACTAGCATTGCCTACGTCCTCAATGTTGTTTTTTAACGCTATTTTAAGTTATATTTTCAATTTCTTTTCAAATGAAGTATCAAGCAGTTATTCACTTAATTAACTACTGGAGACCCCATGACATCTTAAAATGTTGAAATAAATTGAAGCATAAGGCACGAAATTGATTATATATATTGTCGATAGAGATATTATATTGCACAGGACTACTGAATTAAATAACCTATTAGACCAGCAACGTCTGTTATGGGCACGCGTCTGTAGAAGGTAAAAATTTCCCGGTCGCGATTAAAACAAAATATCGAATGTCAGATATTTCTTAAACGATGTTATATATATATATATATATATATATATATATATATATATATATATATATATAGGATTAGGGTTTATTGGACTCACACAGTTGATTAACTTCGCATTGTGCTTACGAATAGTTTTGAAAACAATTAGTTTGTCCATACTCTCTCTACCTTTCTCTCTTTAATCATTGACTTAAGCGTCGCTATGACATTCACTCTCTTTCCATTTAGATAACTTATTGCACATTATCTGAACTAATTTGTTACTATGTGCGCAATACCTCATACACGATTGTATACATTAGAGTTCCCGGCTTTAAATAAAATTCAGTATTTGACGGTCAAGGTATTTTTCTTTTAGTTTTGAATTTTGATTACCGTGACATATTAGCAGTACAGTTGTAACGCAAAAAAGGTTCGATACTTTCTCTCTCCCCTACAACATTCTACACACGAGATGCGATTATGTATACCGGGAATCGGAGATAGCTGAGGTAAGGATTGGTCTGCTAATTACAAATAGTTATATATTGAGTTTAGTTACTGAGACAAATTCTGTGTTTAAAAGCAGTGTCGAGTAAAAAGATAATTTAAAAAAATATATATATAGAACGGTTTTGGAACGAGTTTACCACATTTGCTTAAATCTGCTATTGTGACTATTGTGGTGTGGATATAAGTAGACAAATTGACCTGAAGATGGAAATGGGATTCACCTTCCAAAACGTCGCCAGTAACCAAAGATGTGATAGAACGGCATTTCCATTGGGACGAATGCAAACTCAGCCCGACCGAAGACAAAAAAAATTTGGAAATTGTGATCAATCGGATCTTTGTGAAGCTGTCCGTGCAAAGCTACTAACCGCGTACGCAAAACGCGGCATTGGAAAATATGAAGCTGGCACTCCGAAATCAAATTTCAAAAAAAATACTTGATGTTCTACCGGGTTGCGCAGCGCGATCATCCCATTTTGAGTATCCACTGTTCTCTTCCGTTTCGCAAAGACGCGATTGATCCTCGTTTCCAGTACGCAACGAGTTCATCTTCGTGGAAGCTGGGTGGTAACTCGTGACTTGCCTCCGAGGGCTTCAACATCATTCATACTAACCACTGGAAATGAGGCACGATCTATTTTTTGTTGAATGGCAAAGTTTGGGTGCGATTTCACGGTACCTTTGTCATGCTTCAAATCATTAATGAGTTAAAAATAAAATATAAATAGATCTATTTCGGAACGAGCATTTCACATTTGCTAAATTTAGTAATAGGAGCATTTTGGCTGTGTGTGTGTGTGTGTTTGATTGGAGGTTTGTTGATGGAACGGGAAATGCTGCGTTGAAACGTCGCCAGTCAACGAATATTAGATCGTACCTCATTTCCAGTGGTCCGTATATATGATGATGAATCCATTGGCGGAAGGAGACGAATTAGCACCCAACCACAAGGAATACGAACTCGATGCGTACTTGGAAATGGACATAAATCGAACTGATTATGCAAATCTACTACCCCAAAAGAAAACCGTGGATACTCTAAAAGGAACATTTATATTCAACGCGGTTTAAATCTCGATAGTCAGTTTGCTGTCGTACTCTGATGATGATCATGGAAGGTCGAAACGCGTTAGTGCGTTGCGGCTGGCGGTAGTTTCGTTATGTTGTTCGACGACTGGTTAAATAAAATAGGATTGGTGTTTACTTCAAACTCGCAAACTTGATTTAAAGTATTGTTAAGTTGTATTGCCTATATATGTTTATGTGGCGAAAGCTGCAAACAGCTTATGTTCGTGACTGCATAGAAAGTGTGCAGCCGACATTTCCAGTCAAGTTCAATGTATGCGAGACTGCTAGAGGTGGGAGACGCATATCTAAATTTGATTTCCATATATATTCAATGCGGTTTGATCCTCGATAGTTAGTTTGCCGTCGTACTCTGATGATGATCATGGAAGGTCGAAACGCGTTAGTGCGTTGCGGCTGGCGGTAGTTTTGTTATGTTGTTCGACGACTGGTTAGATAAAATGGGATTGGTGTTTACTTCAAGCTCGTGAACTTGATTTAAATAATTGTTACCACCACCCGCGCAATCGATTATTGTTTAAAAGGAACATATGGTTTAGCGTCATGCTGTTCATTCTCAACGCTACGCAAGCCTGCTTTGCTGTGGATCAAATGATTTCGGATTCAATGTCGTTCAGGGCCGCTATAACCACTACCAATTTGTGTTGAATGAGGTCGGAACTCGCCTATTTCAAGTGATGCTTTAACAATTTAATGCAAAGTTAATTGCTGTTTGGCAACAAGTTTCACCTTAATTCCAAGAATTATACCTGTGGCAAAATCATTTCTCTAGATTTTATGATGCTGTCTTATAAAATCAGATTGCAAATTGCCTGCTGTCATTAACGTTGTAAAGATTTACGCAAAATATTTCGCATAAAAAATCTGACCAAAATTGGATTTGAAATAAAACGCGACATTTTACGCATTTTGTAGTCGTGTTTGCGTATAAGACAAATACCATTACTCAGGACAAAATACTGACAGGTCCAATGCCATTCACGGCAGTCTAATCTACCAATGATGAATGCTCAATATGGTTGAATGTAGCCTATTACAAGAAATGTATTAACTATCTAGGGCAAAATTAACTGTTTTTTGACGTCGAATCGTATTCGCTTAAATCCAGGAAATATAATCGACTCAAATTCATTTCTGCAAATCTAATGGTATATGCCTTATAGTGACCGGTTGTGAATATCTTGTATACAGTTAAAATGGAAAGCTTTATGCATGAGTATCCTCGTAAAGACGACGGTCCGACTAGAAATTTATCCTACGTAGTTGGACGAGATGACTCGCGTTATTCTGAAACAAATGCTACCGGGACCAATGTCAGCCACGGCCCTGTTGTTTACAACGGAGGAGTGAACATTACGGTGGAAAGAAAACTATTAGATGAATTGCATTGGCCATGTTATGGAAATTTAGGCATATATTGACAACACATACTAATTTCAATCCAGGAATTATACTGAATATCAAATTATTTCTATAAGCGTCATGGTGTCTCTTATTTGTGGTTGGCCAGTTGGAACTTTTGGCAAAAGTGATGCCAAATAAGCTCTAAATGTAGAAAGACTTAAATTATATAAGTTAGAATGTCACTGTAAATTGCACGTAGAGCGCAGTGGACGAGTTACAACTGCCTTAAGCTAATGTACTCAGGTTCGAGGTATGGTCGCGTCAATTATGACAAGTTCCAATTATTGTCCAATAAGACTGAAATCGATCTACTTGATGAATTTCATTTACGCTTTTATACAATGTTCAGTTTCTTTTAACTATATAAAAAAAATATATAGTTATATATATATATATATATATATATATATATATATATATAATAAAATGTAGCCATAATATTTAATTTTTTTCTACTCATAAATAAACGGACATCTGCATTTATAAGAGGCTAGTTTTGTGGAGTCTACGCTTAACAAGGGGAATAAATCAGATCTTTCTCTCAGATCCTGATTGCCACAAGATGTCTGCGTATTATTATGACGGAAACTTGCAAATAAAATCGAAATATTGCCACTAGAATTGAATTTTATTCACTGACTCATGAAATTTTACTGAATGTTTCTGAAACTGAAGCAAGCAAAGACTGTTACAAATAGATATCATACGTAATCTTGTTGCAATATAACTTAAATCTAATCTAAAATGTTTATACATAGCTTTCAGATTCAACTTAGTACATTGTGCGAGAGCTTTTTTTTAATCAGAACTTACTTTTTCATCATGAAAGAAAAGTTTTCATTTCATACAAAAATGTATATTTTTCGAATTTTTTTATTAACTGTCAACAAAAGGCTTATCTTTGCATTTTTCAACACACAGAAAATAAAAATGAAGGATGAATAATAAAATTGTTAGACCAATTTTAGAGCATGTATATAAAAATTCATGCGAATAAAGTCTGGTTTAATGTGCGTAATTTATACGACACTATCCTATTAAATTCTTAGTCCATTTGTTTTTGACTTGTATTGTTTATGAAAATGTCAAAATATAAATTTGGGTACTTAGAAATACAATATAAATTAAATACTCACACTACTAAAATACGTTAGGAAATATTTTTGCTTATGGGAAAGATGAAATATGTAATAGAATTATTCCTTCATTTATTTATGAAAATAATTATATATCCTTTCAACGGTATGTATATCCCCTGTTTTTTTTAAAAAAATGAAACGGAAGAGTAAATAAGTTAATACTACGAAATAACACAATCAATATCGAATTTTCTTTTTAAAAGATTCGTGACTTTTCCACTGAATGGGTTAAGATTGGCACAATCATTAAATAAAACGGCATAAATGTATAAAACTTGTCGTTTGTAAATTTAATAATGATAAAATTTTGGAACTTTTGTGAAATTCAAGAAAAGGTTAAACTTCTACCCTAAATATTAAGAAAATGTTCATGCAAAAAAATATGCACCAGCGCAAAAGCATTTGTAAGAAGGCCGGAAAAATAATTTATCGAAGTGAAATATTTAAGCGCTTAATGTTTATATTTCCACAGTATTTTTTCTCATTTCACATATACTTCGGAGTAGCATCAGTTCGATTAACTATAGTTATCAATTTATATTCATATGCAGCATAGCCTTTATCGATTGATTGGAATATTTCGTCACCTCTAATTTAATTGTTATTTGTTTTGGGCTTAATCCAGTGTTGATTTGAGCATACATTTTTGCAAGTCAGGTTTCAAATGCATGATAAAAGCACTAGTTCTATGATTTTCGTAATAATAAGAAAAAGGAAGTCATTTTTCTTGAAATTGTAGGGCTCTCTGTATTCCGATGTTTTATTTTTAAATGTATTAATACCAGTGTTCCGTAACGAGGAGAGGCACTAAATTTAATTTTTATGATTAATTTACGAAAAATATTTAATCCACAATATTCTAGAATCCATTTCATAGGAGTGAACTGCAATAGTTTGTGGTCAGTTATCAAATCAAGTTTACAGACGATCTTCAAAACCTTAAAGAAAGACAAAATGAGCGAAAATCATGATTTAATTTAAAATTTGAACATTTCTATAATGCATCAGAAATTTATGTACAAAAATATTAATTTTGCATGAAAGACGATATTTTGCATACAAAATGCTTATAGAATCAAATAGATATTATTGGTTCTGATTTCCGATAATTAAAGATCGAGATTATTATGACGTGTAGAGAAGTCATCGCTAGGTAAGTGGTGTCATTACAATTTGTGTCAAAAGCACTCAACAACTGTTTTTCAAATATGTTTTTGTCTATCATATTGTTTACTTGTGTTATTTAAGTTTATATTAACTAGTCCATTGAAACTACTAGAAGTCTTTTGATAACCAGAAGATTCCGAAGCTATGCTGTTAGAATTTGTTACGTAATTTGCCGCCGTTCCAGTGAGTCCACTGTTGCCAGACGTGATACCACGCACGTTTCCTGTGATTGCCCCGCCGTTAACCAGACTCGTGGAAGACGAACCACATGATACCAGTGAAGTAACCGTCGCTATAGCACCACCTTTTCGCTTTCCAGCACGAGATCGTTCCCAACGCACAGTCGCCGCTTCTAGATTGGCGAGTTCTGCAATTCGTGCTACAAATGCTGAAGCCACTTGACCTGAACATGGATCAGTGAACTTCCACGATGGATGGGTTGCTTGTGTAGAGTTACAACGATTTCATGTAAATAGAGTGGCAACAAGGTATGTTAGTCTGATTTAATTTTGGTTACAATAAAGTTGGCAGTGGTTTAGCAACATAAGCTAACGATAACTTACGAATTTTATTTTATTTGACGCGCTATTGTGATTGATTTTATTTCGATGTTTGGTAGCAGCTAATTTGCTAAAAAAGGTATATAAATTTGGAGAGGTGTTTCACATGTTCTCTTCAAAATTGCATTACTATAACTAGTTTTTTATAATTAGTCGGATGATTTATAACTTAAAGGTTCTATTGATTTGGCTAGAATAAATTTGCGTAAGATAGAAATTTTCAATAAGAATAAAGAAAGTGTGTTTAATTAATGGCAGAAAAACCACCCATGGAATCAATTCTGATTTTAAGTATAGGAACAGGCCATAAATTTCCATTTTCGATCATATGCCACGTTTAGTTTGCATGTGGCATTGATTTAATGTGTTGGCAGTTTAGAATTATAATAATACACGCAAAGATTAATCCGAAGTTAAAACACATAATTTGTTTTAACATTTAAAAATAGGTGGCAGCATGGGCTTTGGTAGCGTAGTAGATGATTCTCGTGATTATTTTTCAGCTGCGTTTAGAATAAAATCTTGGCCACGGAAATTTGGGAAATTCCTGATGATATTAAATAAAGACAAAAATCGTCTGTCTATTAAAAATTTTCTAAAAGATATAGTGCAATATTTCATTTCAATATATATTTATTTATATGCATATCTATAAAAATGTAATACACTGAAATGTGCATCCAATGATATCTACAATTAAAACTGAACCTGTGGATAAACTTATTTAGGCAGATGAATAATAATGTATAATTGACGCTTTTCGGAACGGACACGGGGTTGGAGGGTGTAAAATATAATTAGTGCTGCACGTATATTTATAATTAAAAATATATTTTATTGTGAAAAATGCAACACAAAAAACGCAACTCGTTTCAAAATATATCAAAATCAGACGAAAAACTTTTTAAAACTTTAAATAAAGATTCTAAACATTTTGCATTATATTAACGCTTCTAATAATTCGTTTCGCTACCACTTTTGGTCGATAAAATGTGAGAAATATGGTTATCTATTTGTTGTTACACAAATATAATTTTTGTAACCCTAAAAACCTCATCTTAGAGTCCAACATCCCTTCATTTAGCGTACAGCAGGGTCGCAGGTGATAGAGTCACAGACTACAAGAAATACCCTCCCATGTTGGAGCTGTGTCTGCGGTAAAATTTTTTTCATTTTTCACATGGAAATAAATAGTCGTCTTTAAATAACAAATTAAAAAATTTGATGTATGGATGAATTATGAAGCAAATTACGCTATCATATGGATTTCAATTTTCGAATACGGATCAGGTGCATTTCAAAATGTTAACTATTATTACAATGAGAAAATTTATTTACCATTCAAGAATATATTATCTTTTTAAAAACAAATAAAATAGACTTGCAGTTTTATAATTTAAATAGCGTACATCAAATAGACAATAATTATTTCCAATCATGTACAACGTAAACATTTTAATCAATAAAATTGATCGGATCGAAATGGATCATCAACTTAACCGTTAGATGGGAAACATGAATGTTACTAGCATACGCAAATAATAACAAAACACAACTGGGTTGAAGAACAGCAACCAAATTCTCTAACAACGCCTTAACCAGAAATCAAATTTTTGAGACGCGATTTACCGGTTCCTCTTACAGCGAAACATCATCAACAGTGTCCATGTACACATTTTATTCATTCGAAATATTTCGGCAGTTATTTTAGAGTATCTAGTTCTTCCGCAAATTTATCACGTCAAATATGAAAAAAAAGGTTAAGCAATGTAGGAATTACGTTCCAAAAGGTTTACTTATACAGCTAATTAAATGATTTTCTAGCAATTAATGTATTTTCACTTAACATGAATCATAAACATATCAGCATGTGTTTATAAATATTCGTTCACTTCGTTAAATATAATAGTAAAACAAAATTAATCCGCATCAAAAAACCACAATCCTCGATTGTCAGTTTCTAGATGCACGCGCATTTCAAAAACATTTGTTGTGGAATCTGGTGAACTTAAAATGTCAGTTATATAATTATTTAAAAGCTTTTCAGAGAGAAATAGCTAGTATTGAATGCAATTGTCAATATTGAGAGATCAACAAAAATTGGATATTCATGAAGAATTTTAAACATAAAAATTCTTTTCGATAAGGAAATGTTAAAATATTAATTGCACCTAGACAAAATTGATTTGACACACGAAGAAAAGCCCAGATAATAAGTTTAGTGTTTTGAGAAATGCGTAAACGTTGAATAATGTGTTAAATTTCACTTTAACATAAAAAGGAGAAACGGATTTGATCCGTAAGTCTGATTATAATAAAAGAATGGTTGACAAGTTAATAGTTAACAGTTGTGTATTAAAATCAATCTAGACCAAATTTAAAGGCTAGGTAAGAAAGTAAAATAATTATTTCGGTTTGTTCCGTCTGACTAAAAAAGATTTGCACTAATGATATTGACTCATAAGATCATAAAAAACACAATCGAACCCATGGTGCATAGTTCATTAACCCAGCAACCATTACAATATTCTTTAATGACAAACGCTAAAATATACGAACTTCCTCAAATTTTAAATTTTCAAAAAATTCAACTTATAAACTTATTCAAACAAAATTATTTAAATCAAGGTTGCGATCTTGAACTAAACATTAGTCCCATTTTATGCGTACATTTTTCAGTAAAAATTAAGCATTTTATAATGTAGAAAATGAAATTCATCCAGTAGACCGGTGTCGTCATTATTGGAAACTCTTCACATACTGTCCAGAATTTGCCACGACCTGTGCTCGAGCCTGCAAACGTCTGCTCCGGAATCTGTTGCTGTAATCACTGAGATACCCTACCGCATGCTACACACAATTTTAGTTATATAATAACTAAAGACTCTTTCCTACCTTTTCATATATTTGGAGCCTATATGGTATCTCTTTAGACTTAATGTTCCCACCATGCATACCAGAATACCTGCTCATAAAGCAATGGATTTTTTCACCATTTTCTTTAAAATTATATGTTAAAATTAACAAAAATTAAATAATATTTAGACCTACAAAGAGGACGACTTAGATCGCAAACTAGGTAAACCAAAATGGCACCAATGAAGCAAAAAATTTAAATTATTACTTAAGAAAATGTTCATCAAATCGAAATTCCATTTTTTCTAAAGAATTATAGATTTTCTGGTTGGAATCACGATGAATTTTTTGGGTGTATAAAAGTAGATAAGTCAAATTATATTTAAGATTGCAAATATAGCATCGAATGAATAGCCGTCGCAGGATATAAAATGTACAAGTAATGCTCCAAAAATTGAAAACATTTTTCATTGCAGGAACAATTTGCATGATTTCCTTTATTAATTTAGAGTCAAACCGTTTGGTACCAGATGAATTTTTTTAACTTGAAAGAAATTTCATTAATAGGATTTCGAACGAAATACGTACTAAATAAAGAGATAGAACAAATGAGACCAAGACATATCTGGTGGTACGGGTTATCCTATTAAGTCAGTAGACACACAAATGATGAATTATATACAAGAAAGTTTAATTCTTGTCAAAATCTGTCAAATGAAATAGAGCGAAATAGGCTCGTAAGGTCAAGGTCATACCGGACAATGAACTGAATAGAAAAGAAAAATAAATATCTTTAAAATACAACAAGTAGAAGGTTGACGACGATTACCCTTTGAAAGTTTGCGGAATGCGAGCTTCATAATTTGAATCTCCGATATTTACGTTCGCAGGTTGGCGCTTCGCACTATCAGTTTCGCAATGATCCGATTAATCCCCATTTTCATGTACGTATCAATTATTATCTTTATTTAGTTGTACATCTTTCTTGTGTTCTGGCGTAAAACTGATATTCCTATGCACCTTGTTGGAAATTTGAAGCTATGTTCGTGGTTGTGATCTGTTTTTTACAAGGAAACTATCATCAACGTATCGTATGTATTTAGCGCATTTACTTATGTTACTCCTTTATGATGCATACACCAGATGGCCTGGGAAAATCTCAGCCAAGACTGGAGATAGTAGGCTCAACATTGTCACAACATCATTCTTTTTTAAGATTCTTCCAATAAAAGAAAAACTGTACATCTTTCTTTAAATCAAGTTTGCGAGCTTGTAGTAAACACCAATCCCATTGTATTTAACCAGTCGTCGAACAGCATAACAAAACTACCGCCAGCCGCATGGCACTGACGCGTTTCGATCTTTCATTATCATCATCAGAGTACGACGGCAAACTGACTATCGAGGATCAAACCGCATTGCATATATATGGAAAGAGAAATTAGATATGCGGCTCTCACCTCTAGTAGTCTTGCATACATTGAACTTGACTCGAAATGTCGGCTGCACAATTTCTATGCAGTCACGAAAATTAACTGTTTTTAGCTTTTGTCACATATACATATATAGACAATACAATTTAATAATAATTGATTGCGCGGAACAAAATCATTCGTCGATAATAAGATAAGCTTGCGTAGAAATGGTAGAATGACTATTTTTACTGCATGGACTGTAATGTCAATGGTTTCGTCAATTGAAACATTTGTAAACAAAGACGCAGCACCAAAAGACACTATAATCTTGATTTTAACATTTGTATCTTGAATACTGTTACTAATCTGTAAAGAATCGGAAACCAAATAGTTACCTAATAATTAGTGCAATGGTTCTATTGTACGAACTAACCATTCCGTCCCATGCATTGGCTAAATGGTTAGTTCATATTCTGGAGTCATTGCGCAAACTACTGCGTGAAAAATGTACTATTAAAGAAAGATGCTAATAGTAAATTAAATCGAACAATTAAACATAAAACAACCCGGTCTTGTCAGTATTTGCATTACAGCAGTTTCATGCCTTTTCAATATAGATTATCAACAATTCGTAACTTTTTTTCAAGAATTGCCAAATAATTTTGTCCTGATTCAAAAGACAACGAATATACTACAGTAATAAACGATTTAATGTATAATGGCTATGCTAGACGATAAATTGATTCAATTTTTCAAAGGGAGAGTCAACTGAAACAGAATTACTGCAGACCAGAAAAGAAATCATTCTACCTGGATATTACATTGAAGTGGGATGAAATTTTTCAAATAGCACAATAGCAAGTTGAAACGGCATTAACACTGGCATGTAAGGCAGCTAAACTACGAGTTTTATTTAAGGTAACACACTTGCCTTTACAAGCAATCAAACAGAAACAGCCTTTAGTTTCGACATAAAATATTATTTACCTATAAACATGTACAATTAGCCCATTGACTTACGTAGGCCAATCGACCAGACGGTAAATTACTCGAATGAGAGAACGTTGTAACTTAAACGCCTATTTAAAATCAAATGGTAAATATACGTCTGCAATTGCGCAACAAATCGTTGAAATTTAACACGTATGTTTCCAAGACTTAGCCTTTAATAAAATTAATAAATGCGACAACGGAAGGGAGTTATCGACATAAGAAGATTTATCGATAAACAAATTGCAGCCGGATGTATGCAAGCAGAAGAAGCATGTTCAGGCATTGATTAGTTGTTCCCATATGTTGCACTCCCTTCATGCTTACATTATTAAAATTTTATTTTGCCCTTTAATTTATGTATAAGGAGCTGTTCATTTGTAGACTTTACTTCTTTTGAAGTATTTACTTCTGAGACTTAAATGCTGCTTCTATCAATGTCCCGACTTTGCTTCATCTTATTTCGATCATTTCTGCAAGAATTTTCAATTGTGTCCACATCAGCCCTAAATTGGACCATTAAAGCGTTTCTAACCTAAAGGTGGCTAATGCTACAAAATTTAAATAGTACGTATTCTAAAAAGATTATCATAAATTGTGACAAAATTTACCACATACTAAGTCAAGAAGCTAAATCAATAAATTAGTAATGCATTATTTACAGTGTTCAGCTTCCATAAATGCATTTAGGTAGTAGGTATGGTGTAGCCAAGATTAAACGCGCTCTTATAATCATAATCATTATGCACAACTATACAAAAGCCATTATTAACTAATATTTCACTGCCATATAACCGTGAGAAGATAAAATTTAAAAGAGCACAAAAAATTATAAAGGTTTACAGTTAGTATACAAACAAAGAGAAATATCATTGACACTGGCAATGTGTTTCCTGTCTAACCATCATTAGTATCCAGTATGAAACGTCAACTACACCATATAATTCGTGGAATAATATGAAACTATTTATGCATATACGTAAGAGTCCACTTAACTTATAACTAGTCAAAATTTAAATTGAGTTTACCAAAAACTTTTAATATTAATATACACTGCGTACGGTTTATGCAAATATTTCAACTCTGCAATTACAGAGGGACACAATTATGACTTAAAGATAGAATAAATGTAATTTCAATACCTGCTACCTCTACGAAAAACCGCATACTCTGGCTTCGCTTAACATACCTAATCTCATTATCATGGTATTCATGCAATCAATCAATTGAAGTTAATATTTTGATTTGCGGTCATCTCGTAGACACAATCTACCAATTAAAAAGTTAGTTCATGTACATGTAAAATCAATTACATATAATTATTTGTCTTAAAAAATGTGTTACTGAAGAGAAAATGTGAAAAATAGATTTTCAACAACCGACAGGCATAGCAATTGGGCATTTACCCGAGTTAGCGTTGGAGCCGTGCAAGTTTGATAGCTTTTCAATCACTTTGTCTAGTTGTTTGTCCTTCTCGATGATTTGACGCATACTTCGGCAATAATTATTCCTTGCCAGAGCTTCTGTACTGGCCGGTCTTGCCGCGCAACCACTGCTTACAGGTTGAAGAAATTTATCCTCTTTTGCCCATCTAGATTGATCACACTTATAGACAGAAGTGAGCCCTTCGTTTCCATCCGTTTTTTGTAGACGATGATAATGCTGAATGGCAGTAAACATTTTTCCTTCATTCAAATCTATAAAATGTTTTATTTCAGTAACGTGAAAAAAAATTTAAATTAGAGTGGCCAAATATAAGATATGGTCATATTAAATTAGCCTAATTTGACAACATAGGCAAAGAAATAGAATATGATTAAATTAAAATTTATTTATCTTAGGACGACAAAAAATTTGTGACGTTTTACAATAAAAAATTAATTTGCTAAACTAAAATATTTTGTGTTTGATATATTTTGATGTATGGATGTATAAGCTCAATTGAAGAAATATGTTATATAAATAAACAAATAAATAAGTTATATATATATATATATATATATATAAATCTGATATTGCTAGATGTTTAAATATGCATCATATAAAATTTAGCCTCAAAAGACTTCCGGTTGAAAAGTTAGTATAATTTAATTGAACATTCGCGCGCAATAACCTTAAACAACAGTAGTAATGTTTTATGTTCAGAATAACTATAAAGTCTTAAATTGGTTTGCATAACTGATACTGTGCGTCAAATCAAACAATAATAATTTTGACAAATAATATATATATATACAGCAGGGTCCAATTTATAATGGACTTGACTTAGAACTTTATCAGGGTCATTATTATTTCTGTCTTTACAGCCCACTAGTTTCAGTTTAACGGTTACGTTTAGTTTTAATCGTAACAAAAAATTAATTATAGTCTTCATTTTCTTTAATAAGGTCATTTTTCTAGAACAGTCATTTTTGTTTGGTTTAGTTTTTCACTTGTACGTAGTAACTGAATTTGACTGGGTGCGTGAAAGTTAAAATTGAACGCGGTGTAATTGTGCTTTAATAGACAATCAGTTGTAGTGAATAACATCTTACATTCTTGGTATTATAACCTGTTTTGTGAAATAATCTCTAAAGATAATAAACTTTGTACAATAAACTTTTGTTCAATATATAATTTATCGTAGAAGATATTGTTATTTTTACTGTGCCTTAGCAAGCATGATTACATTAAATTAAACATATATTTGTCACTTGGAGATTTTATATATATATATATATATATATATATATATATAAATTTATAATGTCCATGCCTTTTTCATTTTACAGTATTCTTATAATTAGGAAGAAGCACAAATAACAAAGTGGATAAAGGCCATTTATTTCGTGAATACTAATCATCTCTTATACAATCATACATATTTATACATTTTGGGTTTTCAATTGATTATGCTAGTGGTAACAAATCTGACTCGTTTTTACTTCTGTTTCTTGTTTTGGCTGGTTGGTAAGTGTGTGTGCGTATATATATATATATATATATATATATATATATATATATATATATATATATATATATATATATATATATATATATATATGCATAACAGGAACTCAGCGTAACGCACCTAATAATTTGTGGCTTCGTATAGGATTCAGAGAATATTCCCAAGCCATCGAACGAAAGTTGTACGTGTGTGGTTCGTGCTTCCCTGTGACTTATTATTTAGAGCCAGGATTGCATCTAAATGCGCAACTGCATAACAAATAAAAAGTTTTGTTGTGATGTAGTGCCGACAGTGACAGATGAGTAGCATTAAAGGACGAGCCAAATAAGTGCATTAGATAAATTTTGTTCATGCCGACTTCGGTGTTTCCTTGTGTTTTATACGAACCAACCATGCCTAGTAAGTTAATTAACCCCAGGGTTTGGTGGTTCTACTCACGTATTTAATAGATTATAATCAAATAACTGCCCAGACATCAGTACATAAATTTAATACGGCAATTCTGTAGATATGTAACAAAAATGCATAAATATTCTTTTTATTCGAAACTTAACTCTATTTAGAACACATTCTTATAAAGAACAGTAAACAAACATATTTTGCCGGTCATAATCTTCAACGAAATATCGGTTTATTTAGGCAGGTTTTGTAGAACAAAACAATTGACAGATATTATAAAATCTCTTGTTTATATTATAAAACAATATACTAATTTAGTGAAATAAAAAAAAGAAATATACACTGTCTCATTCACAAGGAAATGCAGGCGACAGCCATTTATCAACACTGTGATCGGTTTATGCACAAATTTCATTAAATTTATTAGATGCAGATAAAAAAGGCCAGTGAAAATCTTGAACGAAATGTCGTTTTATTTAAACAGGTTTTATAGAGCAAAATAAATGATAGATATTATAAAATCCCTTGCTTATATTGTAAAAAAATACTCATTTGGTAATAAAAACAAGAAGAAATATACGCTGTCTCATTCACAAGCAAATGCAGGCGAAAAACATTCAAAAATATGTGATCGGTTTATGCGCAAATTTCATTTCTTTTTTTTAGATGCAGATAAAGAATGCCATAATTCTTTTTCAGTTTTTTTGAAAAATAAATCTTGATATAAATTTGAATATAACATTTAGCAATAATAACCAAAAATACTATGAAATTGTTGTTGCCTATTTTAAGCTAGAAAGTGATATAATTTTGTTGAGATGTTATATAATTTACTTCATAAACTGTGTCGCTTTCTGAAATCAATAATAGAGCTTTTCTATATTTATGTTATATTAAATAGTTATATATTGTAGTAAATAACTTAGGCTTATACGCTTATTCTACAAAGCGAATGTAATTATATATCTTCTGCCTAAAATTTATTTTATTTCAAGTATTTCGCTACAGTTTCGTTATTCGTGTCCATGATTATAAAGTTGCGTACAAATAGCTATATCTCGATACGCACCAAAATTTCATTTTATTACTCTCCAAATGAAAGCCCGCAAACACTAAAATTCAATCAGGTCCTTCTTTTCTGCACATATCAAAGTCAAATACTGAAGCAAATTTAAGGTTTCAAATTTTATCTAATGAAACAGCCCCACGAAATATCCAAAGCAATTGTAGCCAGCCAGGTTTTTGCGAACCTAGTAACAAATTAGTTCAGTTGTGACCAGAAGGATAAACCAAAGGCAGCATGAACGGAAAGTATAATCTCATGCACATTCGTTTCGTGCTTACTGGCGACTCATCAGTAGGAGCCGGTATTACGCCCTTTAACCACTATATATTTGGTAGAAGAATGTGGAATAATAGGACGGTACAATCTCCTAGACGAATGTGTAAACCTGTAATAGTGAAGCTAACACAATCTGAAGTCAACGACAATACGACTTCAATGCTAACTCACACTATGACGAATTTGTAAACCTGTAATAGTGAAGCTAACATAATCTGAAGTCAACGACAATACGACTTCAATGCTAACTCACACTATATAATATATATATCGAGTCTGTAAAGGATACTAACACTATGGCTATTGTTTTAGTAACTGATACCTTTTTTGAAATCGATGAGTACCGGATACTAACACTATGGTTTCCGAGTCGGTAGTTAATACAGAATTTCATTTAGGTGGAAGATACACTTCAAGCTCGTTGGATTCAAATAGATCATGTAGCAATTAGGTATAGATGGCGTGGCCGAATTGTTATTCATTTTGGAACTTATGCCGACTCGGACCATACACTTGTCCGTTGTAGATTTGTACAAAAGTTTTCCGGGAAAATGAAAAAATCTTCAAATGGATGTAAGCAAACTCGAACAACCGTCATTCCGACATGTATATGAAGATACTTTACTTTTACTTTACTGCGGCTGACTCCTTTTGGAGGATAATCCGGCTCCATATTCATGGAGTTTCTTGGGAATTTGGTACAAATGGTGTCCCCTCACCACATACAGTAGTACCTGCATAGTGCATCGTGGAACTTATCGTTGTCCAAAGTAAATTCGAATTTTCGCAATCAATACTGGTTAGCATTTACTTTAGAGTATCTTCATATACGAATTTTACGAATACGAAAAATTCGTATATGAAGGTACTCTAAAGTCAATGCTAACCAGTATTGATTGCGAAAATTCGAATTTACTTTGGACAACGATAAGTTCCACGATGCACTATGCAGGTACTACTGTATGTGGCATTGTAGGCCCCCGTAAAAATAATCACTGGTTCGATGTAAAATCTATGGTGATACTTGAAATAAAGCGCCAAATTCCACCTGGCTCTGCTCATAATAATATTCGTAGAAATGTGAGGCACCAACTTAAGCGCATTCTAAAAGTTGATATCGAATCGTTTTTGACCAGAATGGATGAAGAATTAAAAGTAAAATATTTTTGCGAAACTGGATTAATCGAAATTACCTGATCTGCGTTTTGACTAACACGCGGTGTGTAATTAGTTTTCCAATAGTTTTCTTTCTTCAACAATATATTTCAGCTACATTTATCGACAGCCTATAACTGTTATAACATCTCTATCCTGAATATAACCTGAGTGGTTTTAATTTAAATTTAATACGTGTATTCGTCATTCGGATTTCTAATTTTTCAACTCATAATGGCATGTGTCTATGACGAGTGTTTCTGAATTATTTTTCTCCCCCCACCAATGTGAGGGCAATCTCAGTTACGTCATTTTACATGGAGTGTATAAAACAAATAATCTGACGCATGCAAATTGTAAATTCTTATTCAGCCACTCTAATCTCACTTAGACGAACATAACAGCTATATAATGCTCCTATACACATGTGACACGCGACTATCTAGTGAAAGATCAGTCTGAAGTATAAATATTTTAGCCAGAGGAAATACTACGCTTGCTTCATTAGTTTGGTTTTTTTTAATTCGTGAGAATGGACCAACTGAAGAAGGCTACCGCTAAAGGTAGCCGAAATATTTTGTTAAAGAAAGAAAATTACTGGAAAACTACTTTTGGTAGTCAAAACGCAAATGGAAGAATTGTTCGCCTGAGGTTTCAACTTATCCGCGCAACAAGTCTGAGAAAATTAAAAGTTAGCGAAACTAGAAATGATAGTAAATAGCATCTAATAACCAAAAAATGTCGTCATGATAGGGTGGGTGAACATTTATTTAAAGTTTTCTTGAGCGCCTGCGTCAGTCCCGATCCCCGAAAATATGACTATATCAGCAGTTTGGAATGTTAATCTCGAACGACCATTAGATTGTTGTCGAACTTGTTTCGTACTACACTGAATGAGGATACCGCACCGCTTGCTTGGAATGAAACAACCATTATTTCTATCTTAAAAAAAGGAAATCAAAATTCGTGTGATAACCATCGTGGTATAAACTTTACTCAGTCGTATCTAGCTTATTTGCTTCGATTATCTTACGCCGTCTTTGCGATTCGCTTGAATCACATATTAGAGAAGAACAACCTGAATTCCAGCCAGGACGAGATTGTATAGCTAATTTTTTACCTTAAGGCATGTTCTTGAACAGCGACATGTATATAGCCGTCCCACAACAGCCGTGTTTCTAGACTTCAAGGGTGCATTTGACTCGGTGGATCGCAATGTTCTATTCGATATTCTGTCGAAAATTTTTTTGCAGGCTAATTTTTTAAAATATTTTACGTACTCTCTACAAAAACACTTCTGGTCGTGTTATGGTCTACAGCGAGTTAGCGCATAACTGTACCATCACATTGGTGTTCGTCAAGGCTGTCCATATTTATGCTTTTTGTATAATTTTATAATAGACATTGTTATGAACAACACTTTTCCAAACTGTCAGGAAATATGTGTTGAATTTCTCCCGGGCGGTATACTTGATGCTCTTTACTATACAGACAATATCGTATTACTATTCGACAATCAAGATTCTGCTCAGGCTACCTTGAATATATTAGGCTACGTTCCGTCTTTCGGTGAGAAATTCGCACTCTCTAAATGTAAGATACTTTTACAGAATTACCCACCACTCACTTCAACGCTGCGATTACAGAATAAAGATGTTGACATACTTCACAGGTTTACACATCTTGGTAGCTGTATCGATAACTAAGGTAATATATCTGACGAGATGAGTATGGGAATCGCGAAGTCTAGAGTAACTTTCTCGAAACTTCGCCATTTATAAAGAAACACGGGTATTTCAGTTTGCCCTAAAGGTCGTGTTTACAATTCATCTCTCCGTGCAATGTTATTTTAAGCTAGTTACACTTGTCCCTTAGGGTTGATATTTTTAAACGCTTACATGCGTCGATCATCGTTGTTTGAGAATCTAGCACATGTAGGTTACCGACAACGAATAACCAACGCTGACATCCGTAGACGTATTTTAGGATCGGCCGACAAGTGCTCTTCGTTAGAAAAACAAATAACCCTCTATCAACTACGTTGACTCGGTCCCGTAGTATTTAGCCCTCAGTTCGATTGCCCAATAGAACACTGTTCGCACACCCAGCCCCAGTTTGGCGTGAGAAACAAGGTGAGCAGATTTTTGACATGGCATAAACAGATAAATTTAGCTACATCCAAATTGGGTAATATATGGCTCACTCGTCTGTCAGGATGGGGTCTTTGTGCGCATCATAGTTCTTTGTTGGAAACCCTGTGCGATATGGCATCGAACTTGTTGTAGATTTCTATTAGAATCATTTTCGTAACTTTCCTTTCGTAGTTTCGCAGAGTTTTCTGCGAGGCTGGGTTTTGTTTATGACGTGATACCATGAAATCCGCGGTGGAAGCTGTATTGTAGATGTCCTGTTTTAGTGTTTACTTGTCTATAATACTGGATTTTAGATGTTTAGTTTGTTTCATTTTTTGTGTTATCAAGATAAATATACTCATAGTTACTAGGTAATCTCTTTCTCTCTCATAAATGTCACTAATAAATTTGCGCCTAAATTATTATTTGTCGTCATTTTTAAAAACTTTCTTATTTATTTGGTTCTATTCTTACGATTATATGGCAGTGAAACATTAGTTAATATTGGCTTTTGTATTGCTGTTCATGGTGATGATGATAAACTCCATGACGGAAAAAGGATTTTGTTGGATATTGGAATATTAACATTTTTTGTGTATTATATTTATTCTTTTGGAATTCGAGTTTTAATAAAACACATAGTATCATTCTCATGTTAAAAGATGAAAAGGAATGTTATCAAATACATCAACCGTTTCTAGCTCATTTACTCATTAAGTATCAAAAGAAGACCATATGTGTAATTTGTGAAAGGCTAACACACATAAAATTAAAATGGAGAAATTGTATGAAATAGGAGAATTACTAATCATTTATTGTATCGTCTCCAATTTAAACTCAATGCCCGAACACGTTTTTTTATGCTTCCATAAATCAGGCTGTAGTTGGTTTATCCACAGTGCTACATAAACCTGAGTCTAATAATTGGTGAAATGTAATCATATATTTTAAATGAACATTAGTTGCGCAGGCGGTGATAAAAATTATTTTTTCATCAAGGTTGCGATCTTGATTTAAATACATACATAGTTGGACTTGTGTTTAAATAATATCTTTTGTCTGGTTCTAGTTTTCAATGCCCATTTTCGAATACCCAATAAGGGAAAACTAATAAAGGCAATACAATTTAACAATAATTGATTGCGCGGGTGGTGGTAACAATTCTTTAAATCAAGTTTGCGAGCTTGACGTAAACACCAGTCTCATTGTATTTAACCAGTCGTCAAACAACATAGCAAAACTACCGCCAGCTGCAACGCACTGACACGTTTCGACCTTCCATGATCATCATAAGAGTACGACGGCAAACTGACTATCGAGGAACAAACCGCATTGAGTATATATGGAAATCAAATTTGGATATGCGGCTGTCACCTCTATCTGTCTCGCATACATTGAACTTGACTGGAAATTTCGGCTGCATAATTTCTATGCAGTCACGAAGTGTCTTTATTTGGTATGTTGAGCTGTGGACCGTAGAAGGTATTTAAATATCATCATCATTATCATGTCCAGTCATACAAAAGTCAAAATCGACTAATGTTTCACTGCCATATAACCATAATGAGTGAAAAAAGTATATAAGTGAATTTAGACAAACTATTAGTGAGATTTAAGAGAGAGAGAAGGTATACCTTGCTACTATGATTAAGTTTATCAAGATAACTCACAGAAATGAGGCCATATCGCTAAGGGTTTCTAACCAAGAACTATGATGCGCACGAGGACCCCATCCTGGCGGACGAGTGGGTCCTATACTACCCAATTTGGATGTAAGTGATTTCAATTGTTTCAACACCAGCATCCTGAATGTGTGAACGAGTGTTGTTCATAATAGCATCGACTAAAAAATTAAACAAAAATGGAGGAAGTGGACTGCTTTGACGAACACCACTGTTGGTTGTAATTCTGTGCTTTAATTCGTTGTAGACCTTAACGCGACCAGAAATATTTGTGTAGAGAGCTCGTATAATAACAAATTTTGTGGGCACACCGCTTTTCCACAAGATATGAAATAAAACATTGCGATCCACCGAGTCAAATGCACCCTTAAAGTCTAGAAAGACGGCTATTGTGGGATGGTGATATAAATGTCTCTGTTCGAAAACTTGCCTTAACGTAAAATTATTATCTATACAACCTCGTCCTGCGTGGAATCCGGCCTGTTCTTCTCTTGTATGTGATGCACGTGAAACGCTAAGACGACGTAGGATAATCGAAGCAAATAACCTAGATACGATCGGAGTCAAACTTATACCACGATAGTTATCGCACGAATTACGGTTGCCTTTTCTGAAGATGGAAATGATGGTCGACCCATTCCAATGAGTGGTACGGTTTCCTCATTCCATGTAATATTAAAATGTTTGGTCAACGCTCCTTAAATTATATCGCCACCATCCTTAAACAAAGCCGGAGGCAAATCATCGGGGCCTGCGGCTTTGCGGCGTTTAAGAGATAGGATTGCATCGCATACTTCTAACATGGACACCGAAAATACGAATCAGGCATGTCACAAACTAGTTGATTCGTATAAAATAGGCACTGTGAACAATCCCTTGTTAGTCGAAACAAAGATAAGGTAATTATACAGATAATTTCTATCTTGTTTTGCTTTCCAATTTATATATAAAGATATGTTCATTAGTAGATACTTGAGGAGATTATGTGAAAGAAATGTTTCTCGTATCTGATAAAATTTCTTTTTGTTTTTGCACATAGGAAGGGTACAATGGATTATGAAAAAAATTTTATGTATGATTCTCCCAATTTTTTTTTAGCGGAAGCGAATTTATTACATATATTTAGTGGCTTAGAATATGACTTTTAAACATGGTTGCGATCTTTATATTAACACCTGACCCATTGTGTTCATCCATTTGTCGGTATAAACTAAGTATTGAATAATGTAGAGAAGTCAATTCATCTAGTAAGCCGGTTTCGTCCTTATTACTTTACTGCGGCTGGCTCCTTTTAGAGGATAGGCCGGCTCCATTGATATCCCGGATTAAACCTCTCCATGCCGGGCGGTTGGCAGCCATTTCGGAACATAAAGAGGGCCAATGACGCTCCCAGTGACGCGGACCATAAACATTGCGTAAACCTAGGAGTTCCATGTCCGATTTGATTGTTGCAAGCCATGTCTTCAGTTGTCCGCCTCGGCGGCGGCGCCAGTTTGCACATTGACCTGGGTTCATCACCTGCCGTACCATTTCGTCTTCGGGTTTGCGTAGTACGTGACCGAACCATTGAAGTCGACGAT